>JAQGCP010001822.1:0-11536 GCA_034699885.1 Acrobeloides thornei | reverse complement strand
CAGTCCTTGTGCGCTCAGTCCTTGTGCGCCCAGTCCGTGCGCTCGCACTTTGTGCGGTGCATTCCGTCCTATTGCCATATATTCTTGGAGAGATATGTAAGGTAAAATGAACTTACATGTGATAGGACATGTTTATGCTAATTTTAAGCATCTAGAACCTAGAAACACCTGCCTTCAATTAGAAAACTTGAGGCGGAGATATTAGTTTTTCGACTTTTCCAATAAAGTTTACCTTCTTGTTATAAACATAGTCTCACATCAACTTACTATAAACATAGTCTCATATTAATCATCTTAAAAATATGGAAAAAAATTTAACTTTGTCTGACTTCTACAACCCAGTAATTATATCAATCTCTAAAATTTTTATGGATCTTGCTTTTTTGCTCCAAGTTTTCATGCTACCCTTTATTTCCTATGTAGTTATCAAAAATAAAAGGATGAAAATTTATCGGTGGTATCTCATCAATGAGATCGTATGGAATTTTATTTTTGGTCTTGGTTATGCTCTTGGTTCTCCTGTAATACTTGGAATTTATCCAATATTTTTAATAAATAGCTTCTTTGAATATTGGTTTAATGTTAATAGCTGGTAAGTGGAGTAATTATTCTAGATAAAGTCAAAGTTGGGGTGAGCAACATAATTTACAAGGGGAGGATAAGGCCCATATGATAGTATGTGTTTATGCCAAGAACTTAGTGAACGAGAGCCAATCACAACCGATCGACTCGACATTCCCGACTTTTTGTGGTAATCGATTCGACTGATTCCAACTTTCAAAAGTTTCGGTTTCGACTTTAAAGAGGACCGCAAAGAAGGATCAATTTCACTCTTGTTCACGACATCCACCGATGGCGCCACCCCATTTGCCCACACGGACATTTGCCTCACGTTATACAGTTGCCCCACGTTATAAGTTATAACGTGGGGCAAGTTGGTGGGGCAACTGTATAACGTGGGGTAAATGGGGTGGCGCTCCACCGATGTAACTCGCATAAAAAATCTTGCTAAAAACAGCGAAACCTTGACCTGGGATACGTTGAATTGGGATACCTGTCCGCCAACTAATAAAACACTCTTATAGGTTTACACTTGGCGAACTTTACGCTTATACTATGATAAACACCGGCGCTTCCTTATCGATTTCAGCTGTATATAGGGGCATTCATTTAGTGAATTTAACACAATTTATGAGTATTGGTGATAATCCAAGATTTTTTGTTGGTGTAATTGGAATAATACAAGTTGTGGCTCTCGGGTCAATTTATTTAGTTATTGAAACAAGAAGATCAAGTGTATTAAGCCCAGAAAATTATGAGTTCATAACAAAAAAGGCACCGTTTTTGGAAGAAATGTTTAAAAACAGAAGAGTTATAGGTATGTATCGAGAATAAATTTCGATTCTAAGATTTTCTCGAGTCAAACTAATGAAATCGAAGATTTTTCACATTCAAAACTAAGGAAACCAAAGATTTTTAGGTGGCCGCAAAAATTTTAAAAGAAGAGATCACTGTAACCATTTTTAACCGGCGGTTACGGTTACAAATGGTTAACCGCGATCACACTGCTCCTCATAACGAAAAATATACGTCTTTGTGATTTTTTTTTTGAAACAATCTTTTTTCTAGCTTTTGGCGGAAAAGATACGTATCTTACAGTTTATATTATCTTAGCTTTTTCGATACTATTAATTTGCATAGCCGCTGCCATATTTTTGACAATCTTTCCTATAATTTTCTTAAAACGTACGAAAAAAATCGAAGCCCAAAAACGTATGAGCTCCAACTAAAATTATATAAAGCTTGTCTCATACAAGGATGGATTATAACGGCACTCGATGTGTTTCCACTTTGTTTTATTATGTTGATTTACTGGATAAAAATGCCGAATTCGGCTATATTTGCTCAAATACTTTGGACTATATCTAGTTGGCATGGTCCTGTAGATTTATTTGTTATTGGGTATGTTTTCGTATAAATACGTGTAAATTCGAATTTATAGATACTTCATACCGTCGCACAGGAAATTTTTTGTTCAATTATCACATCGGTTATTGAATAATATAAAACATAGTGTTGGAAACAGTGTTGCATTCATTAATTCAGCATGGGCATCGACATAGTTTAAAAAAATTTAAGATGAAATCTTTTAAAGTTGATTAAAAAAAAATTAATTATAGTTAAATAAATATTATTTATTATACAATTTTCATTCTCAGATAGTATGGGCATATCAAATTTCTTAAACAGTACCGTGAGGCCGAACACACACTTTTTCTTAACTCTCGGTGGAGAAGATCTACCGAGACTTCCAACTGATGACGTTAACTTTTGCCCAATTTCAAAATTCCCTGGATTTCTACGTCTCGGCGTGTTAATCCAAGCTCCAAAATTTTGAAGAAATGAGAGCTATCACCTATCATAAAAAATGGATATACCCATAAAAAACGTGTATACTAATCAACAAAATGGATACATCCATAAAAATTGGGTACACTTATAAAAATTGGGTACACCCATACAAAAATGGGTACACCCATATTTTATATGTTTATATAAAAAATAATTTAAAAAAGCATGATATACTAAAATAAATATTTAGCTAACAGTTATCGGAGTAACGACAATAATTTGACTTGTTGAAAAGCCCAATATCTTCTTAAACTCATTTCGAATCACACTGCTTAAAAACAAAATAAACCATGGTGGAGTTAGCATAAAAAGATCCCAAGCATAAAATTGTACATTTATTATCACCACATACATTTCATCTGTCATATTCTGATTCAGAAGGAATATCACCTAAAACATAATATAATATACTATCTACAGAGGCCCAAAATTCATAAAAAGTTAACCAAAATACAAATGGGAAAGGTGGCTCACTGGCCAAGTGGCTTTTCTCTATTTTTCAATTTTCTCTATTTATTAGAGTACGATAAGGTCATTTTGGAATTCAGCGCTTAGAAAAACCTCTATATATCATCAATTAAAGAAAGTTTAAAAAATTCAAAAAGTCGAATTTAGCCCGAGGATCGAATCAGCGATCTTTTGATTCAACCTCAGACACACTAGCCACTTGGCCATGAGTCAAGTTATTTGGGGAACTGTTTTCAAATTTGTGAACAATGTGTCCTTACTTTTAGCACAAAACTCATAGAAAATGATAAGCCAGTCAATAAAGAAAATATGAACAACTTCGCTTCAGTATTCTTTGGATCGGATATAAATTTTCCTGAAGCGGAGGATTTTTTTCGAATAAAGAGACAAACCACCATACAGGAATTCATGAGAAGCCCAGAAATACCTGCACCAAACGTGAAAATTACACCATAAAGAGCATTTGAAACCTAAAAAAAACTAATGAGCGAGACCACTTTGCCATGGCCTGGCGACTTTTTTTCATCTATGGCTGAAACCGAATATATATGATTTTTTCTAATTCTATAGATACTCACGTTAAATGTATTATATGCGTCTAAACGGTATCCTAATGTTGGAGGATCTCGAGGTATACAATAACCACCGGCCGCTAAAATATGCCAAGTAAATGGGAATGGAATGAGAAAAATAATACCGATAGATATCGGAAATAGTTTTTCCCAAATCTAAAAATTTTGTAATATATTTAAAGAGGACGTGTGGAATCCTGTCCGTATCGGGTCAAAAAAAAATTTCTTGATTTTTTCGAACAAAACTAACTCTTTAGTGTCCACACATGCTCAGCGTCATGACGCGTGTCATAACACGCATCATGATGCTGCGTCATGACACGCATCATGACGCGCGTTATAACTAGCGTCATGATGTGTGTCATGATATTCATCATGATGCAGCATCATGACGCAGCATCATGATGCGTGTTATAACACGCGTTATAACACACATCATGATACTGCGTCATGACGCAGCATCATGACGCGCGTTATAACTCAGCGTCATAATGCGTGTCATGACACGAGTCGTGACACTATCATGACGCTGCGTCATGATTCAGCATCATGACGCGCGTCATGATGCTGCGTCATGACGCTGAGCATGTGTGGACACTAAAGGGTGAGTTTCGTTCGAAAAAATCAAGAAAATTTTTTTTTGACACAATGGTACAGGATTCACACATGCCCCCGCAACATAGATATAGTCGAAAAACTCGATAATCGAATTAGTTCCTAATCAATAATGAAAAAAAATAGGATTAAATGTTTAAAAAATTAGGATCGCACATATATCGATTCTTTTGCTTGATCAACAATGAATAAATTTTAGAAAAAAATCGATTGATCCGCTTTTTTGAATGCGTGATTCGTGCGCGATCATAATTTGATTTTTTTAATTTTCTAATCTTTTTAAACGATTGATCCTAATTTTTCCATTGATGATCAAGAACTGAATTTGCTTTTCAAATTTTCGACTTTATCATATATGATATTGAGTGTGTTCCTAAGTTGAACCGGACGGATCAGTACGGATCCATACGGTTCAACTTAGGAACGCACCCATTATATACTTTTTGGTTAAAAATCGGCCATGTTACAGCTGTAAATCGATTGAATGTAATGAAAAAATAAGTTGTAATGTGGGCATAAAAAATATAATAATTCAACCAAATGAGTATGGTTGGCACGAAACCGCTAAAAATGGGCAAAAATTGTTTTTATATGATATTTATTTTATTTTACTTTGCTGGAAGCATTCTGTAAAACCAATAAAACCATGTTGCATTGCTTACTCGCATTTCGAAATAAAGTAAAATCCAATACGTAATGTCCTAAAAACCGGTTGATGCAAATAAAAATGTTATTTTTCCAAAATTCTCTATCCTAGAGGTCGAAAAATTGAATGCTAAGTGTTTTTTCTATATTTTTTTAATATGTTTTTTTTTCATTTTCACTAAATTTCAATTTTTTCGCTCAATTTTCGTAATTTTTTGATTTCCTCCATAATTTTAGTAGAATTGACCATGCTGAATATATAAATGGTTCCCCCTTTAACTTCCGACGCTCTAGCCACTTGAACATGGAGGCCAAATAATTTATCGAAAAAGCGCCTTCTATATATTACAAAAAATTTACCATAATTCCATTGACAAGAAACAGCTTATAAAACGAACTAGAAAATGGATTTTTGTTAAAATTTTTAACCAACAAACAAATAATGGCCATATAAATAAAAATTGAAGGTATGGCGTAAATCAAAACTAGTATTACTTCAAGATTTCTATCCATATCTTACTTATAATGAACAGAAATGTGACTTTCTTTGGTGCTAGTCGAGAATAGGTACCCAATGAAACTTGATGTACCCAATGAAACCACTTTCAATGAAGTATAACAGCCGAAGTAGCTCCATAAATTCATTAGAAAAGCGCCGCTTTGCTAATAGAAAGATCATTAAGATCAAGGGCAAATGCGTCAATAGATAAGTTTATTTATATACAGGGTGTCTCAAGATAAATGGATCACCTGTAAAATATTGTTTTTATATGCCATTTTTATTTTTTTATTGAAACTATAACAAAAACAACTTCTGCTGTCAACTTCTTGAATGGTTTCAGGCCACGATCTTCACGAAGAATCCTATGGGCAGAATCCTTCAAAATTCCCAGTTTTTGGCCAGCTTTCGCGTTTCATTTGGTCGTTGGATTTCGATTGATCATTCCTCGGGCTTCGATAGTTTGCTGGGGTCGTCGATGTTCTTTTTCGACCTCTTTCTGGTCTATTTTCATGGTTTCTTCTTGTGCGTAATATCTTTGAACACTGTGGTCAACGGAATATCCAGAAGCCTTGACATTTCTTATTTCAGAATACCTCATTCTAATAATAGCAGGTCTTAATTCCTTCATTTTAAACTAAAAACAGCGATAAGAGACGCTTCAAAAAGAACATCATGCGTCAAAATAACAATTTCCAGTGGCCTGTTGCAATGAAACAGAAAATAGAAAACAGAAAATGGAAAACCGAAAATGGAAAACCGAAAATGGAAAACGGAAATTTTAGCCAAAAATACATATAAAAATACAGAAAATTTCCGTTTTCTGTTTTTTACATGTAAAAATACAGAAAATTTCCGTTTTTTCTGTTTTTTTCCAAAAAATGCTCTAATTTCATCATTTTTCATCCGTTTTCGATGAAATTTTTTTTCAGTAGTGAGTAAGAGTATATGCTGAATACGATCCAATCGGTCTTTTTGAGAATAAGTCATGTTTTCGTGTCAATATACAGACTTTTTCAAAAAATTGATGTTTTTCAATGTTGCAAATTAATTTTAACATGTCGATATTGGTTATAGAAGTCGAGTTTTGACGAAATTTTCGACCCTATTAAGATTTTTCTAGTCGGGAAATCGATACATTTTCGAGGCATGAAAAAATGTCTCTAATCCTGATTCAGGAAATATAAATTGTTGAGCCATTTTAGGGGTCTCGTAGGGGTACTTTTCAGTGATTAAAATCAAAAAATTCCTTCAAATTCGTGTTCTCCATTTCGGAAAACTCCCGAATATAAAATTTCAACCAATTCGGAGAACTTTAAGAAAATTCATTTTTTCGACCCCTTGGGCTAAAAAAATCGAATTTTCAAAATGTTCCCCAAATCTGCTAATTTTGTACCTGGGGTTTTTTGACATGGGGAACTCGAATCTAAAGGAATTGTTTGATTTTGACCACTGGAGGTGCCCCTACGAGGAGCATACCCTTAAAATGACTCAAACTGGTCATTTTCTCTGAATTAGCGCCAGACGAGCATTTTCATGTCTCGGCAATGCGCAATCGATTTCCCACCTATAAAAACCTACTACGGTCAAAAATTTCATCAAAAATCGACTTATATAGCCAGATATCAACATTTTAAAATTAATTTGCATCATTGAAAAACCCCGATTTAAAAAAGTTTGGATATTTACACGAAAATATGAATTTTGCTCAAAAATACCGATTGGATCGTATTCAGCATACACTCTTACCCACTACTGAAAAATAATGTCATCGAAAACAAGCGAAAAATGCCGATTTTCGATATATTTTTTGGGCAGCAACAACTTATGTTACAACCCAATAAATTCATAAACATAAAATCACAGTTTTACAAATTGTATATCATAAATAAAGACATAGTGTCCATTGCATATTTATACAAACATTTAACTTTAAAGCATTTCTAAAAAATTAAAAGAATTATAAAAAGCGTAAGCTTAAATTTCTTTGAATTTATTAGTCACATTAAACCTTTTAAGTTTTTCTTTATGATCGTATCGAAAACACTTTTAAAAACTTGTTCGACTTGATTGGTATCAGTAGCGCAAGTTTCATGTACATAAAGTTGTTGTTTGGAAGTTCTGTATTGTTTACTGAACTCGAACTTGATATAGGCAATTCCTTCTTTGTAATCAAGAGTACCTAAATTTTATAAGGTCTATAAAACAACATATGTGAGGGAATGTGGATATATAATCCCCTTCAGTGGAGTAGAGAGAAAGGTCGACTAGGGGAGTGCATCTCCCAAAAAGCAGGGGGATACAAATTAAATTGTTCGATTATCGGCCCACTAAGTACCCTCACCTCTGATGCCCCTTCCCTATGCTACTGCCCCCTCGTTATCGATCTTTAACTTATAGATTTAAAATAATCTCGGCCGAGGATCCTCGATTTTCGACCGAGGGCCTCCGGTTTTTCCGGTCTCTACTTTTGTACCCTTACCTCTATAACTAGGGAACAGCACATCCAACGAAATTTTCTTGATTTTCTCTTTGAATAAATCAGTTTTATTCAAAAATAAAATCATCGCAGATTTGATAAAAAATTTGTTATTTGCTATATTATCAAATAACATTAATGCGTCCATTAAACGATTCTAAATAAAAATTTCATTTTTTAGTGATGTAGAAATAGTTTGGGGGGAGAAGAGGGTAAAAAAGTACCGTTCTATTGTCTTCCCTTAAATTCTGATCATATTCACTAATAGCAGCAACAAAAATTATTGCACTCACATCATCAAAAATATGTATCCATTTCCTTCTTTGGGAACGTTGCCCACTTACATCGAAGACGCTTAAAAATTTAAAATTCAGCAAAAGTTTATGACCATTTTCATAACGAGAGATAAAAAGTGTTGGCTACGTAGCAAAAGAGCAAGTGGCGCAAAAGCTACATTAAATGAAAAGAGTTTGATTCCCCGCTGGGTCAAAATTTGGGGCTACTACTCAATAGGAGCTACCCATGGGGGGAAAAAATCCTCTCCATTTAAGATGACTTTTGCCCCGCTTTCTCCTGTTTTATGTAGACGGCGCATTTTTTAACTCTCACATGAAAAAAGTTATAAACTAGAGTTTACACAAATCCTTTTAATCAGATATCTCAAAAAAGGCACTTTTACGGTTTTTTCGAAACTTTTCAATTTTTAAATTTTCACCAAAATAACCCTGTAGGATGTTTTTCTATGCAAGTAATCGTTTGCTCGCATTGCCGAACCTTGAAAACGTTTCTCTAACCCTGGTTCGGAGAAGAGGTGTGTGTTGGCGCGCAAATAGGCTAATACAGAGCCAGGGAAGTATTTTCAAGGTCTGGTAATGTGTGCAATCGATTTCTTGCATAGAAAACCCTGCATAGGGTTATTTTGGTGAAAATTAAAAATTTTGAAAATTTTCAACAAAATCGCAAAAGTGCCTTTTTTAGGACACTCTGTGAAATTGTCTATCTAAACTAGTGATGCTTACACGAAGTCTATATTCCTTATTTCAAACGTTATTTTTACTATGCCAGTAGTTGCTACTCGAGTTCGTAAAATATCTTGATCCGTAGGTCTATAATCTTCTTCGCATATTCTATCGAGGTTATCCAAAAAACTAAAAAGTTTCTATTTTCTGATTCTTATTGATTCGTCGTTTTGGTGGGGTTGAGCCAATCGTATCAGTAAACAACTTTTATAACACTTATTGAAATTCAGGCAACTTTCATTACAACGAATTGCATTGATGTTACTTTTTTATTGCAATGCAGGGTTGCGGTTGACAAAAGTCACTTTTATAGTCGATTTTTTATGAACAGCAATTTTATTGACTCATTTCAGCGATATCGAAACGATTGACCAAACATTAAAAAATTCAAAATTTTCGAGAAAATTTGCCGATTCGATCCTTTCCTGCAGTCAAAATTCAAAATAAGTGGAAAATCGAAACCCTGGTGCAATGTCGCCTGAATTTCAATTGAACATCACAAGCACTAGAAAGGTTTTGGTCCTCTTTGCGTTCAAAAGATTTTGTAGGAACCTATGATCTATCGAGAGTAGCAACATATTTTATGATTTTTCCTTACTATTGTGCAGAATCGTTAAGTTGATATTTTGACCTTTGTTCAAAACATTCTTGGATACCCGGGTCTTGCCATAAGCGTTTTAAAGCCATTTCTACTTCTAAAGGAAATGGTTCGAATTCTAATTGATCATCTATATGCTGTCCTAGCACTGCCACATCATACTAAAAGATTTGCGATTTCATAGTGAAGTAATTAGTGTTAGACTTTCATTATAAATGACCTATGATCAAACCCCCCTGTTTCAAAAAATTTTTGCAAAAAGTTCGTTTTAGTCATCCTTTATGTTTTTGTTAAAGTTTTTTAAATAAAAATTCTGAAGAAATTTTAAGAGGACCGTTATTTTTGGGGTCAATCCAAACATTATCCCGGGTAAAAAATCCTGCCTATGGCACTTGAAGACTCCAAGTCCTTTACAATGAAAGGCAAAATCTTACTTCTAACTGTTTATTGGCAACATTTATTCCTAACATTGGCATTGCATTTATTATATCCATCATACTATTTATAGTGTTGCTATAAACCAAAGCTTTTCTTTGTTCTCTCTCTTTTTCATTAAATCCATTCATGTGAAGGATTCTATAAGTTGTTTATATTATTGTAAAAATCTAGAGGGTATTTCCCACCAAGAAAAAATTTTGACACCTATGATGAAAGTGGAAGCCAATCACAAATGGACGAGGGTTCTATCACTCCAGGGCGAAAATTTTCTTTATGTCATAATCTTCCTTTTATCTTACTGAATTGTTTTCGTTTTATTTCAATCTTTTATTAATCGTTTCAATATTCGGAGGGGTCAAACCCTCCCAATTTGATGTAAAATAAGACTCTTACCACTTTACCATTTGGTGCCGACTTTTTTCTTATGCAAATCCTTATAAATTAAAACTTACTGCATCTGCTTTACAAATGTGCTTTTCCCGCTTTCCCCTGGTCCTAATAACAACAACTTCTGTACAAATTTTGATGGAGTTTTGTTAAGCTCTTTATCAATTTTCTTTGAAATATCATTCTGTAGCTTGACTTCGGCACTTTCACATAACCCCATAATAAATAAAAATCATCTGTCATATAATCATTTCTGTCACATAAAAGATAGTACAGGTTACTCTGAAAACAACAGCCATCGGAGTGCATTCATGTAAGGCATGGTGTGTAGTGCACGAAATTACCCGTGATACCAATAAGAATGAGGGTCTCTGTGGAGATATGACATGAAGAAGCCTGACACTTTTAGATAGGCCTCGTATAGCCAGAGATCAACTAGGATGAATGTGGGGTACTTAATCTTAGGGGGTTGAGGAATGTGTCTTCTTCATGCCATATCTCTACAAGGACCCCCACTCTTACTGGTAACACGGGGTATATTGATGCACTACACACCATGCCCTATACGAATGACTCCGATGGCAGTTATTTTCGGAGTAATCTGTAAAAAGTGAAATAATTGCTTTTTGGACTCTATGATTTTAAGAAAATCAAACGTCACAAAACATTTATCTACTTTTGGTATAAATGTTCGTTTAATTATGGATATACTTAATAGAAAATAAAACAATAAAAAAATATATATATGAATAAATACTAAGATTAAAAATTGTTTTAAAACTGATATCAGAAAAATGTGGCATGGAAGTTACGAAAATACGAAAGCTCGATAAATCAATCTTTATTTGCTAATATGTAGTCCATATTTCATAAGTGTAATATAATTATGGAAATTGGAGAAAATTAATTTTTAGCGCCGTCCATGACATAAGCAATAGTAATAATAATGGTAAACCTGCTAAAAATTCATCCTGCTAAAATTTCGGTTAAATTTTAGCAGGATTGAAATTTTAGCAGGATGAATTTTTAGCAGGATGACCCGTTCTAAATAATAGTTAGTTTGACGAATTCAATTAGAACCACACTTACTGTATTTTCTCTAAAATAACAGCAGTCTCTAAAATTACAGTATCCCTTAAATTGAATCAATTGGTTAGTTTTCAACGCGAAAATTTTATTTTGACGAGCTTTTTTGTTTTTTGTTTGATTATTGTTTTAATTTTGTCAAACAAAAACAAAAATTTTTATTCCTACTGCTTTTTTACTACTTGAGATGTCCGATTTCGATTATCGATTTGGGCCAGGATAAGGAAAATGGTTATGCAAATGATGTTTCTGTCGACGTTGAATGATTGTATTAATTAATTTTTTGTTCATCTACTTTGGAAAGGGCTAGGGGGATTA
>JAQGCP010001821.1:0-11540 GCA_034699885.1 Acrobeloides thornei | reverse complement strand
TGACAATGTTAGGATCAACGGATTTCGAAAATTTTTATCAACATTTATTCAACCATTGTTCAGCTACAATTTAAAAAGATCGCATAGAAATTCGTTAGAGGGGGTGCGAGAAAGACTAGAAACATTGATGTTGCATACCAAAATGAATGCTCTGTACTTGAACATTTTCGATCTTTATGTCATTTTAGTCGACCAAATCATCACTTATGTATGCAATAACTCAGTTCTTGCTCAAATGTGTAACGGTTGGATTCAAATTGCACAACCAGTAGGAGCGCTTACTACTTGTCCACCTACTTATAACATCACTGAATACGATTCAAATTGGATATCTGATCCTACATGTTCGAATTATAACCCGGAATGCATTTATAATCCAGGAGCAGATTCATGTGTTATCTTTTCAGCTGCTAATCAACAAGGTTCTAGCCAACAATGTTGTTATAAAGATGAGAAGATCTTTATTGAAGTTCCTGGTAGGTAATAAATATCCGGGGTAACAAACCCAAGCAACACTCCCCAAAAAAGCATAAAGCCGTGAACCCTAAGTTTCTAGGCGTGACCCTCATTAGACCAATGACCACCATGCACGATCACAAACACATATCTAGCACACCACAATACAGATCATATTTATACATTTTTAATGCAAAAATGATCTTTTTTAGGCGGTGGTCGAGCACAGCTCTACCATCCTTCAATTTCTGCCGGATTGAAGCACTTTGCCTATGACAATCTTGGTTGGTTTTCTTGTTGTTCTAAACAAGATACAACCCTATGCGAAAAATTCTACAATCTCAGACCATCTAGTACAGTTGATAATAATCCTCCAGGAATAAGTGCAAGTTATGGGGAACCGCATTTTGTGACATACGATGGTTTTCGTTACACATTTAATGGCTTGGGAGAATATTGGTTGTTAAAAAACAATCCTGAGCAACCGGTTGCCTTCCAAGCTAGAACGGAACAAGTTAAATCAAGTGATGGCGTAAGTCAAGTCAGTGGGATCACCGCATTCGTGATGAAAAGTGAAAATTCGTCGAAAATACAAGTATGTTTCAAGGGCATATCGTTATGATCTTTTTGGTCTCTGTTATTGAAATGTCATTTTTAGATCCAACAATCTAATATACGTACAGCTGATATCTATATAGATGATGTTTTATTAGATGGCCCATTCGATTTGGATCATGAACTTGATTTAACCGGAGTTCATATTAAAATTGCTCAAAATCTTAAGAATTTTATTGTTAGCTTTGCTGATGGCATGACTTTTACTATTACACCATATATACGTGCTTTTGGTATAGAAGTTTTAATATCAAGCGATTTTAAAGGAAACAAAACAAGTGGATTGTTAGGTAAGAGATAAGATGGAATCATATCAGAGGAGTAGCCAGAGCCACGAATCGCTGATTTTTTGTACTCCGGGGTTTTTCGACATGGGGAACTCGAATCGTTGTGTTTAGCGCGGACCCTAAATTTTCTGCGTTTAAATTTTTGCGTTGTAAAAAACTCGTTGTAAAAGCCTCTAGTGTAGGATCGGCTAGCCGATCCTGAATCAAGAACGATGTCTCAGTATCGGTTAGCTGATTCAGAGTCGGGTACAACATATATATGTTGCCATAAATTTAGGTGTCTACAACGGGAATTCTAGTGACGACCTAACCTTACCCAATGGTACAATACTCCCTATAAACTCCACTGCTTATGAAATTTACAACAATTTGAAAGCATGGAATATCGCTGAAAACGAGACACTATTTTACTATACCGATGGGAATACCTACAATACCTCCAATAATCAGCCTTTTACTCCCGTGAACAATTATGATCCTTTAAAAGTAACCAAAACTATGAGAGACCTCTGTGGTGATGATCAATTTTGCCTATTTGATTATGTGATAACTGGCGACCCAAATTTTGCTAATGAAACAAAAATTTTGGGTGACAAGCTTAGTGAAACGATAAAAGCACTTCAAGAGCAAATACCTTTATGTCCGATGTTAACGAAACCAGAAAATGGTTATGTTAATTTGAAAACTTACATACCACCGGTAACGGCTATATATGGTTGTTTTGATGGATATGTTTTAGAAGGCAAGTTTTTTGCAAAAAAATTTTCAATTAATCATTCTTCTTGGTTTTCAGGCAACACTCAACTGTTTTGTGACTCCAATTCAGTTACATGGAATGGCACTGAACCCGTTTGTAAATCTCTATCAACTGAAACAACTACAATTTCGACCGCAACTACTACATCTAATTGCTTTAGTACTTGTATGTCGCAATGTTCTTCTAATACCGTTTTCACTACGTCAGTTACAAAAGGCAGTAACCCACCTGGAACTGGGACAGCACCAACTGAGAAATCAACGAACTCAGCCAATAATCTTAAGTCAATTTCGTTTATGTTTATTTTGTTTATTATATGGGGTATTCATTAAAATATTTGTTCTTTTGATTTTTTAAAATAAATATATAATTCGCATATTTCCGGGGGTCACTATATCGAGAATCAACTGTATTAGAGTAAATACGGTAACGAATTCGTATTTTTCAGCTATTTTTACCCCTAGAAATGGTTTTTGAAAAAAATTTTTCGAAAAATGATCTCAAAAATTGGCAAAATTCGCGTTTTTTTGCTACACCCTGTTCAATTTTATTTGTATCATAAGTCACAGTATGTACCGAGTTACGACCTATGTATAGATATTACAGACACAAAACAAACAAATATAATTTAACATAATAATAAGAGACCTGTATAACAAATTCAAGTAACTTTATTAAATAAACAAAAGATATAACAAGTATTCATCTATTACAATGTTCCTTTCTCGAATGTATAAATTTCTTCAGTTCTCCATCCAAAATATGACGATTATTATTCCACCAAATAGCAACAGGCTCCCATGGTTGAATACTCGTGCCCATACCTGTTTTTTCTTTAACAAAGTTTCCATAGAGTTCATCTATTAACTTATCCGAACAAAGGCCATAATCCCCACGTGGTGCTGGATGATAGAGTCGGCCATTCGGAAAGAAGCAGAATTTCGATGGCTAAACACAAAAATGGTACTAATATGGAATGTAGTTTAAATTAGGATCAGAATCTAAGATTTCTAGATATTATGCCGTTTCCAAAATTCGCATAATAACCGAACCTAATTTATAAAAATTAATTTCTGTCCTAGTGCCCAAAAAATTAGACATTTAAAAAATTGAAGTCACCTGAATCTTCACCACTTTCGTAGAATCTCCTACAAACAACGAATCTTTCTCTTCGTCAATTTTGGTAAACACAAATGGCCTATCGTAGCAGCGTACAAAGTTGTGCTCTTTTCCACAAAGACTCAAAAATGGGAAAAATGTCTGGTACCGCCCAGTGTCGTTGTACTTCAGACGGGTATAAAAGAGATTCAGGAATGGAATATCTAAAAATTGAGATTTAAAAAATTTATCCAAAATTTTTACACTTGTCAACATTCATTTTTGCTCAAAATTAGATTTTTGTGACCATTTTCACTTCAAACACCATACTCACCTTTATAACAATTCGTGAAATTCTTATGTTTGACATCATCCAAAAATAAATGTCCATTATGATCGATATAATAAAAGTACTCTCTTATTCCATCCACAACTGCACCTTGCTTATATTCCATTCTAACAGAAATACTAGTGCTTATTCTTCTCAACTGCCTCGAAAATTGGTGACTAGTAGTAGCAAAAATCATCTAAAATTTGCGTGTAATTTTAAAATGCGTGTAATCAGTCAACAATTAAAGGCAAAATTAAGACAAAAATCTCGAAAATATGCGAATTTCAGGGTATGACATATTAAGTGCTAGTATGTTTTGGGGGACCCTAGTCAAAAATGTGATTTGAGGGCCCCACTGGGGTCCCCAAACCACACTAGTACCACATATTATAACCCTGAAATCTTCATATTTAAATTATTTTGTTGTCAAAATCCCTTCTCTAACACCATCAAATATGCGCTGGAAACTGTCGTATAAAATAGTGCTCAAAAAAATCTTTTCAAATATTAAAAGAATAAGAACTTTATTAAAAGAACAATTAACAAAATTGAATAAAATTTTATTTGGCAAACAATAATAAATATAACAAAAATAATCAACGATAACAGATCTAAACTATTGTGAATTATCAACTTCCATTTTATTGGCAGCGTTCAGACTTGGGAAAACTCCACGCATTGATCTAATTTTTTGGTTTACAAACATCGGGAGTTCGGATTCATAGATCTTCTCGGATTCTAGGATAATATCACGGATAGCCAACGTCTGTACGGTGTCGAAAGCAGAGATCCTAAAATTAAATATAGAAAACGAATTAGTGATCAAATAAAGTGATTCAAAAAATAGAGAAAATTTGTACTCAATATTAATTTGTTAATATTGATATAAATTCGTGACTAAAATTGAATCATACCAAACACGTCCGTTCATTCCAATAGTACTTTCAAATTTGGCGCTGTTGCCTAGCAGTGTAATAATGGAATTCTGAGCCAAAAGACGTCGAGCCAAGTTTAGGGATACTTTAAAAACAAAGCCACCTGCAGGTAGAACACCCATACAATGAGCTCGGAGGTCTTCTTTTTCAACACATGACATCTAAAAAATGGAGTTATAATAAAATAGATAAATGTATCAATTTTTAAGGCATCAAAAAGTTAAGGAACCATTTATACTTTGATTGTCTTGCATCTAAATTTGGCGCTGTATGACGTATACAAAATTTGGATGCTCTAGAATGTCATGACAAGTTGCCAACCTAGTGCAGTATAAGTGGTGCCTAACCTTTTTTGGAAATATAACCTCAGGTTCAGTGTGCTTGCTAGCAATCGTAATCGTGCCATATATTAAATCGCCAGATTTCACATTTGGACGATTTCGCTTAGTTGCACCTTCGAAGGACAAAAAGCTTAGCTGAGCCAAATCTGCTGCTCCAATATCTACTTTAAATGTATCACCACCTTTCGACGTCACTACACCAATCACTTTATCACCTTCTTGGGGAATATACCTGAAAAGAGTTGATTCACTTCTTTTAAAGCAATTAAATTTTTATGCTTCATTTTTTGACTGAGCACAAATTTTTATGTAAGCTATGGCGCTATGTTGTCGAGTTCCTCAAAATTCACCTTCTTGAATAAACATTCATAAAAATCATATTCTCAGCTTGCTGCAGAATTCCTGGTTGAACACTCACTAATTCACCATTTTTCTTCTTGGTTATGCCTTTACCAACCTTCGGGTCACTATTGCTCGAAGATGGCAAAGTTATTGTTTCGCCTGGTAAGAAGACTTGAGCCATTTTAAAACTAAATTTTTGAACTAGTGATGCTCAAAACGTCAATTTTGAAATATGCATATGCGAATTTTACAAACAGTATATAATTTTTTCGAGGTGTCAATTCTACTATATTAAAAGTGTAATGTCTGACTGACAGGATGTCTGTGCAGACGATCTCGGGAACGTTTGATTTAAACTATCGATGCTAAAACGAAAGTTGTAGGGGACGATGAGAGAAGACGATCGACACCACTTCTATGGGGGTACCCCTCAAAAATTTTATCAAAATTTTAAGATTTTTTTGTTGAAAAAGCAAATAATATTTCAAGGCAAATATCCTTTTTATCAATGTGTGCGAAAGTTCGGAGACTCAATATTGTTAATCAGCAAAAGGTCGGATACTCGGGGGCAGTGGCGTAGCCAGCCCCCCATTAATTGAGGAGGACGCACCAAAAATCATAAGAGGACCCTTATGTAATTTTTGGTCGATCTTCTGCCAACAAATATAAGGGAGACCATTAATTAAGTTAATTTTTTCAGGTTTGGGAAACCACCTCACGCCGTCCTGAACCCCCCCCCCCCCCTCCCTCCATGTTGGAGGGGGTTTCAGGACGCACTCTAAAACCTCCAATGAAGGGCCCTCTGAATCTTTTCACCCGAGTCTACGAACTTTTGGCGGACAAAAATACATAGTCTCAGAACTTTTGTCAAAAGTCTCCGAACTTTCGTATACCAGATAAGTTATCAAAATTTGCATAACATTTTATTTACAGCAAAATAATTAAATGGATTTTTTATAAGCGCTTTCAATAGTCTTTGGCTTAAGTAAACATGCTAAAAATGACTAGAATTTTTCCAAAAATTGAATTTTGGCTTTTAAGATATTCTAAAAAGTAAATTGTGACTTTCAAAAATTTCTAGCCTATATTAAAAGATAAAATGGAATAAGTGTAATATCTAGAGATCGAAAATCAATGAAAGAAATTAGCATAACATCACATGTGATTTGTCGTTTGAAAAATTAGATCTTTAAAATTTACTCAAAATTTTTATCCATTCATATTCTGGATAAACTATAGAATACGATAATGTTCTCGATTTTGCCAAAACCGACTCCGATCGACTTGCCTTAATGGATTATAACCGAAAAACGCGAAAAAAGTTTCGGTCGAACGTTTTTAGGTCGTTTTGAGGGGGTCCATATTCTTTTCAATTTAATTAAATATTTTACAATTAGTGAAATAAAAGCAGTTATGCATACAATTCATATTTACAAAACTTTGAAAGAAAATTGTCTAATAAAAAAAATGTGAGTGTACAAAATATATTTCTTGTATAAAATGTGTAATGTCTGCGCATGTGTTGAGACTAAATTTTGAAGGTGCGATCCAAACCTTCAAAAGTTCCAAGCCTTTCTCACAATATACCATTGTGAAGAGGACAAAATTTTAAGACTTTTGACCCCAAAATCGAGGCGGTACCACTCTAGAAAAATTAGAAAATCGATTTTTAATTTTCACGTCGTACGCAAATCAGAGCCGTAATTATGGGAGGGGGACCGGTAGAATCTTTCCCCTAAGCCTGAAAATTTTTCATTTGTCGGGGAAGAAAAATGAAAAATTTTCCAAAAAGTATCAACCCCCAAATTTGGACCAAAATTACGGCACTGAGCAGACAAGTCTGTCAATAACAGACTAATATGATCCTCCAAAATTCGCATATTTACACCTCACTACAAGTCTCACCCTATAAATAGCTAACAAATTAACGCTCGGTCTCCAGGCGCTAAGGTTAAAATATGCAAATTTCACAATTTTATGATCCAATTATCAAAATTTACATATTTTCAAATTTTAAAGCGACCAGATTGACATAAAATTATTAAATCCTGAGATTTTGGGCACCTTATCACAGAAGCCATAATACAATAGAACCACATGTAGAAAATTTAAGTACACAGATAATATAAAAGTAGTATACAGATAATATAAAAACATAATATTCATTATTTATTAAGAGGTCCTTCAAGCAGTGCATTGCCTGCCAGAATCGGCACAAACACATCGTCAAGATTAGGCACAACCAGATTTTTCTCGAGCAACAATTTAAGCTTATTTTCAATCCATTCAGATATCGTTGATAGCACAACAGGGCGATCGCCAACTTGAGGGACTGCTTTCACACACATTTTTGGGGGTTTTCGGAAACCGTACCTAAAAATATAAATGATAAATAAAAACAAGTTGACAATTTTTGGATCAAAAATAACATGTTGCAACTTAAGCACAAAAATTGATTTTTTGATCATGTTTTGGGTCCAACAATCCATTTTTAATAGCTTATATTTAAAAAATCAATAAATACCATAATCGATCAGAAGGTGGTGGCGGTAAATTGATCGTCATCAGTCCTTCCAAAACAGTCACTTCAACATTCAAAATTAAACGGGTCGATGAAATTTCTGTCATTAAATTTTGAACTGGTTTCCATTCGGCAAATTCTTTGAAAAGATTGCTATGTGAAATCTTATCGATCCAATTTAAAATTTTCTTGCCAGTCTTTTTTCGTGTTGTACTAAAATTTGAGCTGTTAAAGGCATAAAAATAGACGCATAGATTTTTTTAATTTGTGAGACTACAGATTTTCATATGCTTACACTTCATTCAATTTCATTTTCGACCCAAAATCTTCATCCGGCGAGGACTCCGGTGATTCAGGAATCTCCTCATCAAAATATCTACTCGGCAACAACCGTACAGAATCAATTGAAGATGCTTGAAAATCGCCCAAATTCTGATCCTGGCTATCTTTCAACTTCAACAAATTAACTCGAGTCTCCAACATTAAACGTATACAGCCTTCGTATTTTAGCTAAAAACACTTTAAAAATTCAAATTATGGTTTAAAAAATACTTCAAAATCGATCCATGTACCCCAATCATCAACAGTAGGCTTGTATATTTTCATAATTTTTGGAATCGCAGTACCAACATTGAAATTTGAAAGCTCCAAAGTTTCAATGAAATAAGGAAGCTAAAAAACAAAATTTTTAATTCATTAAAACTATAAAATGCTTTAAAAAATTTTTGATTAAAAAATAAAATAATTAATTAAAGGAGTGGAAGCTTATGCAACTTACATGTATTGTAGCTAATTTTGTCTGAATTTTATTTTGCACAGCTTTACACCAATATACATCACGGCAAAAATCGTAAAAAATTCTAAAAAGAAGAGTATTTAAACTAGCACAATCACGCACCTTGCAGCAAGCAAATTAGCAACAATGACAAGTTCGTGACTTGAGTTATCGGTGGGTATATCCCATTGATTTCTACCCAAATCCATGTGAACTATACGGCCTTCTACATCGGTCGCTCGTTCTTCTTCATCCTTAAATTCTTTGCCCAATATGTCGTAAAGGTGCCTAAAACGATATATCAATAATATTACGTTAGTGGTAATTTTCCACCTCACCTTGAAAACTGCATACTATGTAAAGTATACAAAAAGTAGTCTCTTGTAAACTCTAGAGGTATTGATTCACCGCCATCTGGCAACGACAAAGTTCGTCTCAAACGACGCTGCAGCGTCTGTCCACTAGGCTGATCAAATTCGTTCTCATCAACAGAGGGGGTAGTCGAAAATCTGCTACACGCCCATCTAATCCGGTGGAACCACCGCTCTTTTTCGCGAGCCGATCTTGCAAATAAGTATATACACTTGGTATTCCGCTGTTTCTTGTTAGATAGGTCATTAAGACGGACTAAAGTGTCTCCAGCAATATTTTCAACAGAAACTGTGTGGAAAGATCGGCTTGCTACGGATTCGTCTAAAAAAGTTGGTCTTTGATGTAAGATAAAAATGCTTCCAACCATCAACATCAGATTCTGTATAGCTCTCATCCGACAAAAAGATGTCCGCTTCTCGACCATATTCCACCAAATCACTAGACTCAGACTTTCTATCTGGTGTTTTTGATTTGGACTTTTTCCGCAAAGTTTTTCTTGCAAAAGAGCTGATATTATCAAAAGTGCTGGAATGTCGCAAGACAATCTTGTTGCCATTTTGTGAATTCCTCTCTGGATCCGCTGGAAACTTGATACAAATCGGATATCGACGACTAAACCAACGTCTTCTTGCCAAGTGTCTTGGTCGTAGTTTGACCTAATTTTGGAGATTCTATATACAAAATCGTAATCTTACAGTAGCATTCACAAGATCGTAAATGGTTTCGGCCATAATTTTCGGTTCAGGTTCAGTCAAAGATGGATCTGTGTGTAAAGCATGTTTCAATACAGAACGTTCTGGGTGTAAAATCCTTAGCTTATTTTCTTCTAAGCACACTAATACTGATTGTACATGATTGATATGGAATGTGTGGTGGCGATATGAGTCACTCAAAATGTTCATCCAGCCTGAAAATAAACAGCTTTTGTAAAGCGGACTAGTTCCGTAAAATATACACTAACCCTTATATACAAGTTTCCGCTGTTCTTCTTTTTTGGTTTCTTTTTCAATCTGTTGTATCAATTCTTCACAGTATTCTTGAGTCACAACACCAGGAGGCAAGACATCCGAAACACAAAGTAGTAAAAAGGCAATAAACGATATATAAATTCCCCACAAAATACCAATAAAGAACCCTAAAAAGTTAAAAGAATTAAATGCGTAAAGTTTAAACCTGGCATAGCATAAGTAATAGCAAGAAGAAGGACTAGAATCGAACATCGATACTTAAAAAAAGGCAGTTGTTGATATCGAAGAATGAACGTAGAGCAGACCCGAATAAATGACTGGAATGTGTATTTTCCATGGACAGTAACTTGTTCCATTGCAACAACCTAGAAAAAGTGGGAAGTTTAAAACTATGTTCCTGAGGCTACCTTTTCAATAACCGGTTCAGCTATATCCATTACAAGCTTCCCTTTTTCTGCAATCGAAATTTTACAAATCGCATTATTCGATAATTCATTATCACAAGTCTCCATATTTATTTCATAAAATCATAGCAAGCTACAAATAAAGGAACAAATTTTTTAGTGATAAAAAAATCCTACATAAAGAGATATCTATAACTCTGACGAAACATAATGAATCAAAATGCAGACGAAAAAATAACAAAACATTTTTATACACAAACAAAAACAGATTGAAAGAACGAGGCGATGAGCTCACACAAGGTGTCAGCCGTTTGGTTCGATATAACTTTGAGTTTACCGGTTGAGACGCCAAAAGCTTTCTTTTTAGTGTTTAAATCATTTAAAATAACCCAAAATGTTTTTATAAAAAAAGAAAATTTCGTAAATTACCATTTTTAAGTTACCTGTTTTAAAAAATCATGAATTTTCTGCGCGGTAAACGTCATGAACTCGATTTGAGACGTTAACCAAGTACAAGACGTTTAACAACTAGAACGCCAAAGAAAATAGTGAAAATCAATAGAGACAAACGAATTTATTGCGACTTTAGGTTGTGTGTGATTGTTTAATTGTAACATGGACATTTTAACCCAACAATAGATAAGTAAAATCAAAATTAGAGCCTATTTACAGGCCTATATTTAAGGGGGTGAGAGACAAAGGGGGCAATTGCCCCCCCCCGTCGCTGAAAAAATTTTCCTAATGGTCCCCCATATATTTTGCATATACAAGGGGGCAAAAGTCTTCGCGTAAGAGGCAGTATATCCTCGCCAAGGAAA
This sequence comes from Acrobeloides thornei, assembly GCA_034699885.1. Lineage (NCBI taxonomy): Eukaryota > Metazoa > Nematoda > Chromadorea > Rhabditida > Cephalobidae > Acrobeloides > Acrobeloides thornei. The sequence continues at coordinate 520 of JAQGCP010001821.1, read as the reverse complement.
GATTGATTGTTATAGAGTTAGCTACGCGAAGACTTTTGCCCACCCCCTGTATATTTTTTGCCACCAAAAATTTTAAACCAAAAAATGCCCAAAACTTGCCATTTTTTCAAGAAAAATTGCAATTTTTTAACAATTTTCGTCAAAATGATCAATTTTTGGCAAAATTTTCTACTTTTTTGGCCATTTTCGGCAATTTGTTTAACAAATTTTTGCGCTTTTGGAAAATTGAATACGATATTCCCCCCCCCAAACCGACCCAGTGGTAAAAAAATTTTTGCCCCTTTCGTCGCTAAATTCTGTATACGGGCTTGCCTATTTAGGGTCGCCACAAAAACGTGCAAATATCTCGACGGCGTCGAGACGTGTGCAAATTAGCGTGTAAGGGCCAGTGTTGTCCCATTTTGATTAATTCTCATTATGAGTAATTCTGATTATTAATCAAGATTAATGAGAATTAATCAGATCTAAAATAGTTCAAAAACTCGAATTTTTAGAACCTAAAAACTTGATTTTTTAGAGT
>JAQGCP010001820.1:0-11546 GCA_034699885.1 Acrobeloides thornei | reverse complement strand
TATAAACAGGATGGGTTAGGATGAGATGTTTTATTCATTCAAAGTATCAAATTGACTAATTTTTTCTCTCTTGGAATGAAATTCTGGAATGATGAAAAAATTCCTTATTCCATCCTGAGGATTTTCAGAGTCCACGAAATAATCCAAAAGGGGGCTCATATGATTTTCCGTGGGAATAAAAAAAAAAGAAATTTTTCATTTATTTCAATAAATTATACATTTTAAAGCCATTTTAAATTATTTTTGCTAAATTATTGATTTTTGCTTTAGAAAACGCATTTTTTAAGTTGAGCCGCCCCTAGTGTCGCTAGTATATGGTCTAGGTTCTTTTGTATATTGCCACTATTCTTACACGTAAAACCTTATGAAAAAAACTCAATATTGGCACGAAAACAAGAGGTAGGACAAAAAATTTTAAATATAATCTGTTCTCAAATGTCCCTTCTATAGCACTGAAAATCGTTTTAGTTATAATATTTAATGTAGTGGACTAATGCCATTAGTCTAATGGGCTCATTGATATACCTCATAAGTTGAAAAGCATATTCTTTCTAAAATTATAGTTTTAAATTGAACTGGATGTATTATTTACCAATTCCCTATGTTTAGATTCATATTCAGACTTCATTTCAAAAACCACCATGTCCTTTTCGTAAAACTCTGTTTGATAGTAATATTTACGAGTTTTTAAGATTATATAGTCAAATCGTCTAAAAATGATCTCATGTCACTATACCAGAACACTTGATCGACTTAGTGGAATACGTCACTTCTTCTAACTTGGACGACCAAGTCCGATCTTGAATTTCATCCGATTCTGAATCGGACGTTTGATATTGAATATTCAATATCGGACGTCCGATTTTGAATATTCAACATCGGATGTTCGTGAAAGGTCGATTCAAAAGGGGACATCTGATATTGAATACTCAATATCGAGTACCCGATCCTGAATATTCAGTATCGGGTATCCGATTCTGAGTGATCAATTTTTAAAATTTTCTCACTAATTATTGCTTTATAAAAAATTATCGAGTTTCCTCATGAGACTACCTCAAAACCTATTCAACCCAATCGGAAAAGGGCGTCCAAGGAAAAGCCAAGGTGCTCTTCGCCGCGATTAATAATGCATTTTTGACTTGTTATATTTCAATTGTTGAATAAAATTTTTAAAATATTCAAATAAGCAAAAAAATACTCAAATAAAAATACTCGAATAAATAAAAAAATACGCAAATAATAATATTTCTATTTCAAGCCTAATATACCTGGATATTGATTATAAAAGACTAAATTAAGGAGAAATAGGAAGAAACAAATAAAGAAATGGGTACCTATTTCAAAAGACACTAAAAATGATAAGAAAAATGATACTCCTAATATCTCGATAAATTATGCCTATATGTACGTAGGAGGAAAGTGTGGAAAAAATGGCGACATAAAAGTTTTCGTTTCCTAACACGAAAAAGTAGAAAGAGTTATGACATTTTGGTGCCATTCGATTGCTACGGAATCCAGCTTTCTAACCACACCAAAACTATCAGGATTGACTTTGTACTTCCGGGAGAAACCCTCAAAAACATAAAAAACGTTTCGAAATGTCAAGTTATGAAACATCAAACGACCCATTTAGATATGCTATTTCCATTTAGAAATGACCATTTAAGAGGCAATGTCTGGAAAGTCGCACAGGGGGTGAGCGTACGCCAAAAAGTGTTGCCACAAATTTGAAGCCTAGGTTATTTTTATGTACCCAGTGAGTAATTAACAAAGACATAAAAATTAGGTCCCGTGCCTTTATACTTGTGGAGAAATCGAGGGTCATATTTGGCAACAATTGTCATCCGGACCATTTTAGTATTTCTATTATAATTTTTTTCTATAAATGTGTTTCTCACAATTTAAAGCACGTTTTTATTGCCTATCGTTACCCTTTCCAACGACACCTCGATCATGATCCTAGCATTTATAGTTGTTGAGAAAAGTGACTTTCTTTCTATTAATAACGCTTTTTGACCCCCTCAAAAATTCACTTTTTGGGCTCTAGCTCGAAATTTTTTCACTATGCGAGCTTCGAGTTGCACATAAAAATAAACTAGAATTCCTGGCCCTGACCAAGTCCCTTTTCTGAAGCCGGATTTCAAAAAATGTAAAAATTGCTAACAAAGTAGGAGGTCAAAAATTGAAAATTCTTTAGATTAGCGAAATTTTCCAATGTTTGATTTTCGCGTCAATACACCGATTTCTTCCCTGAATCAGGGTCAAGGAAGCGATTTCAAGGTTCGAGAATGCGCACAAAAAAGTTGTAAATTACTGGACTGTCCTTTAAAGTGAATTTTTTCCGGATTTTTAAAAAATAAAACCTTCAAAAAAAATTTTACCGTAACCGAGTTAAAACGCAAAAAATCCAAAATTTTTAGTCAACTATTGAAAAGTAAAAACGGTCTAAGAATTGGATCCTATATTTTTGGTCCTGATCTATCATGAATTTATCCACATCATTTCTTACGTCCTTAGACTACTTCTTAAGTATAGGTTATCCACTACATCTTTTAAATAATATTTACTTTCCTCTCTAATTTATTTCAGCCTAAAATTATCGGCATCAATGTTCAGACAATTTTATGTTGCCAATGCTACTTGTTCAAAGACTGATCCACTAAAGGTTATCCACTAAATGTGCTTTCCTCTCTAATTTTTTCAGTCTAAAATTATCGGCATCAATGTTCAAAGATAATTTTATGCTACTTGTTCAAAGACTTTCGTATCAGTCCACTGGTTATGAGCAAAATGTCTTCTTCTTCTAACTATTCTTACTTTACAGACCCTACATATCAAGATATAAAATTTTCGCTTCCGATCCAAATATATTATATCATATCTGGAGCATTGGCAACATTTCTGAATTTTTATTCGATTTTTTTATTTATTAAATTTTCTAAACTGAGAGATACTCCGTGCAATTGGATTATAATATTCCAGTACATGTCCGAAATCTTGATAGGTTATGGGACATTTATGAGAGGTGTCACAAATCTATATGCAGTTAATTCGACTATCATGGATTTTAGCTTGATTTTTTGTACTTTTGTTGGTGGTTTTTGTAGTAGCGGTTATCGTGTTGGACAGACTATTGCTTTATTAATGGCATTGAATCGATTTTTAGCTCTTTGGAAGCCTAAATTTTATGCGAGGCGTCAAAGAAATGTATGTCTTAAAAAATTGACGAAAATTTTCATTTTTTAAGACAACTATTTTGGCAAATACTGTTATTACATTCGTGGTTTTTGTAGCAATCGTTTTATTTATGTCTATGGAATAGTTATATATGATACTCCCCTTTCGTTAAGTTACTGCTTATATTTCACAGGTCATGTGTGGGAACAAATAATACCTATTTATTCTAGTATTGTTACTGTTGTTTTCTTTCGTAAGTTTATGAATTTTTGTTATATCCTTAGGCGGGGTTTATACTTCCGTCGCGCGACACGAAGAGCAGTTATGTTTATAGGGCAAACAATTTTTCCTATGTCGTTTATAGTTGCGTCGCACGACAGCCTGCGAAGTCGCAAGTGCTGACCACGTGACGTCGCACGATACGACACAAGGTCGAGTGGCAAAAAATTTGCTTCAAGGGGATTTGAACCCGCGATCATGTGAACAAAAAGTCGCTGCTTTGTCACTACACCACAAAGGCTTGTTGATGGATAGACGTCTTTTCAAACCAAGTACTAGTGACACGCCACACGACGCAAAATACACTGTCGCGCGACAGACTATAAACACCAACTCGCGACGCGTCGCGCAACGTGTCGCGCGACACGAAAATGCACTGTCGCGTCGCGACGGAAGTATAAATCTCGCCTTATAAATAAAGCGCTTGTGTTAGATTGTGTGTACAGGCGATTTTTTATAGTAACTTCAAATCGTTACCAACCTATACCACGATGTAGAGGGTGGTGAGAGGAGCAAAATGAGAGGTCGATCATGTATTCACCCCCCCCCCCCACGGTTAATTTTTTACAGGGGGTACCCCCTTTTCTTTAAGGATTATGAGAGAAAAAACAAAGTACTGGTTTTTGGCCTTTTAACGGAAAAACGCGCTAATTTCGACTACATGGTTTTCGACCATGGAGAATTCAATGATGACCAGTGGCGTACCCATAGGGGGGTCAGGGGCCCGCCCTCCCTGAAATCCGAAAAATGAAAATTTTTTCCTAATAGTCCCCCCTTATGTTTTTGCCCAAAACATTTGACATTTCTTTCTGGGTACGCCACTGATGATGACATTTATAATTTATGCACGAGGGATGCCATGCACGTCCACGTTTTGAGCGCTGATAGGAGCTTGGTCTCGGTACTAAAGTAATATTTTTTTAGTTTTCTATGTTTCAAGTTTGATTCTATTTTATCACTATATTACTTCGATAAAGAAGCAACAGACTCAAGCGATTATACAAATGTCTAAAAAGCAAAAGAAGCTTTTCCTTTCAGTTTCATGCGTGCTTCTTTGTTATACATTATTCTATGTTTTTCCATCAACTTTACAAATGTTACAAAGGGTATGATTTTTTACAACACAAAAGGACAAAAAAGACGATTTTGTTATTTTTTATGACAAAGAGTCCAAAATTTTTTTATTTTCCCCGAATTTTCTATCTATACATAGACAGAAGGGGCTAATTTCAGAAATTTTGCACACACTCCTTTGAAAATTTTCGAGATTTTAATATTTCCTAGATTCGCGACAGTACATGCCCCGAGTGCTCCTCCTCCCATTGTTCTACGTCAGCCAATATATAGTTGTTCTTTTTTTAGTATTTCAATCTATCTGGATCATTTTTTAATATTTCTGCATATATTAGTCCATTTGGGAGTGCGTTTAATGGATGTTTAAACGCAATAATATATTTAACCACCCATCACGAATTTAAAGAATGTTCGATGCGGTTCACTCATCGCTTATTTTGCAAAAACAAAGTTTTTATGGCAAAAACTGCGAACCATATAAATAAAACATCAAATATTCTAATTAAGTTCTAAAAAATAAATTTTCGAGATAATTGATGAATTATTTTCTTTATAAATGATATTTTTTAAATATTACTGTAATATCCGGATCTGCGAGTCCGATTACACAATAAAAACTCTTTTTGTCTTCACGACGGTTTCCCCGAATAACTCTCTTTGCGTCGCAAGGATAGTCAGTCATCATGTGAGTGACAACCACGACCAGTTGTGAATTGTATATAGAAGGAAATTCACATATCTTCAGATCTATTGAGTTTCGTGGCATAGTTTTTATATGGAATTTGAAGCATTTTTCAAGGGCTACCCATTGGCACTAAAATCATCCCAAACGGATTTAGTTGTCCAGAGATATGGCCATTTGTTTAGAGCAGCACACAATGCTTACATATCTGAATAATGCCCACATGCTGTATCTCGAAAACTATAGTCTGATCCAAAAACGGACTTCATATTCGTGCTCAGAGACCCCAAAAATGGAAATATACGTTGGTTTCAAAGAAAACGGAAACACTTTTTTACTGTGCCCTCCGTTATATTGAACTATGTTCGAAAAGTCAAGATATCGTCTCTTAACACTTGTCGTCTGAACTACGACTTTTCAAGAAAGTGTCTCTTAAATTAAAAATTTATTTTCATTGTCGTTAATATAAGGGCGTCGGAATTAAAAGTTTTTGAGACTCCCTAAAAAACGCCTCAAAAAGCCAGTCGACTCAGCTGAGATTTTTTGACTCCATTCTTTCTCTTCTGAATCCATTTTTTCCATCAAAATGGATTCAGAAGAGAAAAATGGAGAAAATGGAGTCAGAAGATCTCAGTTGAGTCGACTACTTTTTTAAGCGTTTTTTAGGAGGTCCCAAAAACTTTTAATTCCAACGCCTTATATGTGTTGCACCCGATCTTGAATTTCGCTCGATTCAGAATCGGGCGCCCGATCTTGAGCGAAATCAAATCAGGCGAAATTCAAGATTGGGCGCAACATATGTAAAAGTAAGCAGCCAAATTAAGTATTTATTATATTTTAAAATATTATGCACCAAGAGAAGATTTTAAGTCCAGGAGTTGATATGACACAAGAAATATAAGAGTTCATAGGACAATAATTTAAACTGAAATATTTTTAAGCAAAAGTATTATGAGCTAACAAGATAAAGATAAGTGGTCAGGTCTAGGCGGACTTTTCCAGCGAAATATACTTTTTCTAAACATTGAAAAAATATATAATTCTTATATAAAACGTGTAATATGTGTGCATCTGTCTGTGCGGACTAACTTTTAAAGATGCGATCCCAACGCCTCTCACGATACACCATCTGGATTAAGACACATATTGGTGAAGCTCAAGTTACCAAAAGTTAAGCCTAAGCCTTTCACTAACATAAAAATTAATTTTATTCTAATTTTTTATTCACTTGCTCAAAATTTGAATTTTGTGAATAAAATAAAAATGGCGCTCGGTCTCCAGGTACTAAGTATAAAAAGAGGTTAATATTGGTGAAGCTCAAATTACCAAAAGTGACAAACCTTGTCACCGGAAATAAATATGCGAATTTTGAGCACGATATTCGCAGTAACAATAGTGAGAAATTTATGGCCAAATTGACATCACGGGTAAAATATATCGTCACAAAATTTGCATATTTATTCCGGTACAAGTTTTATCACTTTTTGTAACTTCATCATTACTAGTTAGTATATTACTTCTTTACAACTTGAACTTGATTATTAGCAACTTGTTTATATATAGTCATAGCTTGTGCCACCATCGAACCAACATCAGCCGGATTTGAAGGAATTATAACAGTATTGTTAGTTTTGGCAAGATTGCTAAAAGCTTTGACATAGTTATCAGCAGTAACGAAGGAAGCAGCAGCTCCGGCACCACTGTGTTCTAGGCTAGCAGAAAGATTGTCAAGGGCTTTGCATCGTGCTTCCATTTCCATCTGGATGGCCAGGGCTTGACCTTCAGCGCGATTGATCTAAAGAAAATTTTAGACGTCTCATAAAGAGGAAATTTATACCGCAGCTTGTTTTTCAGCTTCAGAAGCCAAAATTCTTTGGACCTTCTCACTTTCGGCAGAAGTGGCAGCAGCTTTAGCCATATTGATACGAGTTTGCATCTCTGCTTCGGATTCCAAAATTCGAGACAATTTCTCACTTTCTGCAGCTTTGGCAGCAGCGGAGGCCTTGTTGACATCTTCTTGCATGGCAGCTTCAGAGCGCAAAATTCGGGATTGTTTTTCACCTTCGGCTTTATTCATTTCCGATTGGCGCATACCTTCAGATTCGAGAATTACGGCACGCTTTTTGCGCTCGGCTTCAACTTGCATCTAAAAATCAAAATTCTGGTGGACGGAAGTTTTGACTTACTTTCATAGCACGTTGAATTTCTGGTGGCATGTTCATAGTGCGGATTTCATAGCGCAAGCAGACAATACCCCATGGCTCAGAGGCTTCTTTGATGCCCTCTAAAAATTTTTATTCATATTTTCTTGTTAGGTTAGTAGGGTCGAATAGAGTTGGGTCCATATTGCGATTGATGATACAGTGGATCTCGATAAGGCATAACCCTGGGATCAGGCCCAATGTGATGTCTAATAGAGGTGCTTTTAGACCTGAAAATCCACATTACCCCAGACCTATTGGGACCACGATTCCCAGAGAGTGGACCCGGACACAAAAAGTCTGGGTTCCTGTGATGGGTTCGCATTTTCGGACTTTGATTACGATTGAGCCGATCATGTCATGTCAGATTTGGTCTAAGACCGACCGGGTTGATTTGAATAAAGTAGAGGATTATCCTTACCAACAATAGCCATATTCAAATTAGCACGCTCCCGAAAAACATTATCCAGCAACAATTTCCCGACTTCAGCTCGCATCACTGTCATCGCAAGTTGAGCTATGGCATATTCCGGATCTTGGACACCATATGAAGCCTAAAATTCACTTAACAAACAGAATTTTTTATAGGTGATATACCTTGTATGGATCAACTACACGAATGTACAAAACAGCATCCAAATCAAGTTGGACATTGTCCAAGGTGATGGCATCTTGTTGAGGAATTTCTATGGTTATTTCTTTCAAGGTGTGTATATATTTGACTGAGTCGATGCAAGGGAGTAAAAAGTTGACACCCTGAAAAAATTTAATTGGCTTATATTATTGGGTTGAGTGGGTGGGGCAGTGGCGGTGTTATGGTGTGGTTAACGAGATCCGTGCACCCCAAAAAATCAGAGAAAAGAGATGGTATTCGCTCTGCTCGTCTCGTTGAGCTGAGTCGGATGGCGTGACTCGTTTTTAAAATTTCGAGTTTCCACCAATTTTTGAAAAAAAACATTCATGCTACGATTTGCCTTGCAAAAAAATCAAACCTAGATCCTGGGTCTATCTCCGTTTATCTTTCGAGTAGTCATCTTTATATGCTTCAATTTTTTGTAAAAAATCGACTCCTAGAAAATCTTATGTCTCATAATTCACTCAGATTCGTGTTCCTCGCATAGAAAATAGGGTACACATGTGTTTTTTGGCGAAAAAATAAATAAAGAAAAAAGGTAAAAATTCATGGTCGGGCAGGAGTCGAACCAGGCCCCTCAAAAACGCGAATTTTCAATTGTTGGAAAAATTATGGTATATGTTTTTTGGGATCCTAAATACCACCCTGAAGTGTATTTCACTATAGATTGCCCAGTTAGAAAGACTTTTCTCTATTTTCAGGAGCCGTGTATACTATTGGAGTTGGGTGGGGTTAGAGGTTTGCAGGACCGAGGCCAAGCCTGACCTAGGTCAGTTCGACCATAGCTGACTGCTCTCAGGCCAGGCTATCCAAAACCGGCATAGCTTGCCCTCAGGCCGCTCAATTTTTGTCTGGCCAGGAAGGCTGGACTGATGGTCGACTTGACCGTGCACACCTCTGGAGGAGGGGGAGTCTCTTTTCTATCAGTAATCCCCAAATTAGACGAAAGCATACCGGTTGCAAAATCTTATGAAACTTTCCCATCCTTTCAATAACCCATGCTTCTTGTTGAGGCACAAAATTAATCATGCAGTTACACCCATTTTGACGAAAATATTCCGTTCTACCATATCCCATTTTTGTATGAGATGATCTAATTTGTTCTTGCTCAAAAGACATTTATATAAAACTTTAAAGTTCAAAGAAACATTTCACGCTTTAAACATAATTAAAACATTTCTAGAGTACAAAAAATCTTTAAAACAGAAAAGTGAGTAGTCAAGGAAACAGAAAACGAGGGTACAATTTAACCTATTATAAGAATTAGCTACTCTCTTGTGGATAAAAAAGAGCAATATGAAAAACGAGATTAAAGTAAAAGCATCCGAAACAAAATTCTTTTGGTGGTAACAAAGTAGCGCCTACCATCGATTTAAAATGAGGCATGAGAAAGTGTAATGAAGAGAAAAATGGATGGCACATTGGAAGAATGGGTTTCCTTTTTTAATTGATTTCTTTTTCTCTGCACTATGTTTCATTCCAAGGACAATACTTTAGAGAAAAATTGTTTTTGTTATTTCCTAATACTTAGTCTTTTTGGGTTCCGCCTTAAAAAGACAGAAAAGTGTACATTTTTCATGTACAGATCATAAACTTGTTTGTTGCTCATTCTTACAAAACAAAAATATGAAAGACTTTGGCGAATTAATCAAAATTATAGAGTGTGCCAAAAAAAGAAGAATTTTTGAGATGTTTGAACAATTTTTTTAAATTTTTCATGTTTATAATTTTTACCAAAATAACCGTATAGGGGGTCTTTCTAATCGAAAAATCTATTGCATAATGCCGAGCCTTGAAAACGTTTCTCTGACCCCTATCAAGTAAGGGGTCATCCAGATATTACGTAATCAAGTAATGGAAGGGGGATCAAGTCAATGATTACGTAATCACAATGTATAAAAATTTTTTTCCAATTTTTTCGAATTTTTCAAATTCTTTTCAATTTTTTTCGATTTTTTTCGAAAAACCGTTAGCAATTTTTCAATTTAAAACCAAATAACATTTATTGTAACATTCGCCACAACAACGTTCTCAATTAGTCTAAATTAATATGTTTATTGATACTAAAGTGGCGAAAGTTATGTGGTGAAGGTTATGTGGCGAAAGTTATCGTGGCGAAAGTTACGTGGCGAAAGTTATCGTGGCGAAAGTTACATGGCGAAAGTCATAGTGCCGGTACTGAACTACCTGGTGAAGGGAGAGGCCAGGCGAAGAGGCAGCATCTAGTTGGTAAAATGACTAGATCTTACTCTGTGGCCATCTTTCCTTGGTTTGTTAAGTTTATAACAATTAATAAAATGTACAAAGTTGTCAAGGAAATAAGCACAGAAAAATGATGTTAGTTTAGCTCTCAAAATAAATACAAGAGAAGGATGGAAAAATGTGAACAAAACACTAGAGAAAGATGGAACAAATGTGCACGAAACACATATTTGTTTTAGTTTTTATTCAAAACTAAAATAAAAACAATCGAGAAAGAATGCCGAGAGTTAATAAAGTTAGATGATGAAATCCATAAGAGCAAACAAAGATATCTTATACACTTGGAATTAAAAAATGTCCAAATAAAAAATAGAACACAACCGAAAAAGGCACGAGTCGAGTTAAACGAAAAAATGTTTACTAGTAATGAAATCAATATGGGTAAACAAAAGATATCTTATATTCTTTTAAGGGATTTTTTAAAGATTGTGATATTGATTGCATAAAAAGTTACGTCACCCTTTTTTTGAATATTTTTATTTTTATCCTTTTTGAGACCAATGAGTAAAAAAATTCGAATTGTCAAAAAATTTTTGAATTCCCTAGTTTTTCGATACTCGAGTTTGAAGAAATTTTTTGATTATGAACACTGAAGTTACCCCTAAAGTCCGTTTCACGAGAAGAGTGAAAAAAAATGGTGCACTCCATAGCGCAGTGCAATTGGACCCTTGCGCACTAACGTTCAAAAGTTCGAGTCCCGCTTCTGCATTTTTGTTGCATGGGGTGTGTCGTTTAGAATAACGGTTAAGATGAAATGGTTAAGATGCGTAATTTTGAATTACAAAAATAGCATAATTTTAAATTACCATGACATCGTATATTCGTAGGTTGTTTGCATATGGATTAGATGGTATTTGAAAGAAGGCGTGCGATTTTTTCGATTGTGCAAAATTACCCTATAAGAGATTTTTCTGTGCGAGAAAGCGATTGTTCGCATTCCCGGATTTTGAAAACGCTTTGTTGACCCTGATTCAGGGAAGAGATGTGCGCGTTGAAGCGAAAATATGCCAATATAGGATTAATGAATCGTTTTCAAAGTCTGGCAATGCGCGCAACCGATTCCTCACATAGAAACCCCAGTAGGGTTATTTTGGTGAAAATTTAAAAACTTGAAAAAACCGCAAAAGTGCCTCTTTTTTAGGGGCACCCTGTATTTTAAAAATAATGTGTCGAAAAAGCGAAGTATGGCAAAATAGAATTTTAAATAAGCACGAAGCCTAGTCAACCACATTTATTC
>JAQGCP010001819.1:0-11550 GCA_034699885.1 Acrobeloides thornei | reverse complement strand
CTGAGCGTTTTGCGGGGTTTTTGAAACCCCGTAGCTGAGATCTCGTTATCTCACAATAAAAAGTGGCGGGGTTTTATCAAACCCCGCAGGTTTTTATTATCAAAATCTGCGGGGTTTGATGAAACCCAGCCACGTTTTATTGCGAGGTAACGAGATCTCAGCTGCGGGGTTTCAAAACCCCCGCAAAACGCTCAGCCCTAGTTCAAACAACACAAAAATGGAATGAACAATAATGGGATGTACAAGAACGAGACGACAAGAATGAAACGATTTCAGATCCCGACTCCTAAAAGGAATTTTGGTATGGTGTCAAAGACTTTTTTACTCACAAGGAACATGTACGAAGTGACGCATTATTTTTTCAAAAAGTGCTATATATTCTAAAAGAGCATACCTGATAACCTTTTAGAAATGACAAAATTAGCTGCTATAATTCTAATCCTGGGGAGATAAAAAATATACACTATATAGGAAAAATGATTCTTTCAATCAAAAAGCAGGATGGTTCAGTGGATTGGTTGCAGGCCCATGGCTGGACGGTTCGGGGTTCGACTCTGCTTACCGTTCAAAAGTTTTTGCCATTGCTTAAAAATTGTTTATTTCAGGATTAGTGTTATATAGCAGCTAATTTGGTTATTTCTAAAAGGTTATCAGGTATGCTCTTTCAGAATAGGACTTTTTGAAAAATTCATACGTCACTTTGTGCATGTCCCTTGTCAGGATAAAAAGCTGAGAAAGTTTTTTCCACTATCTAAAAGTTCTGGAGCTGAGACCTGAAGAAAAAAATCGTCCCGTTCTTATCGTCTCGTTTTTGTCGATCCGTTTTTGTGCCCCGTTCTTGTTCGTCCCGTTATTGTGTACAGGAGAAGGCAAAAGTTCTGATCTAGGCGGACAAAAGTCCTGACATTGTCAAAAACGTTGAAAAGGTGTTTTTTCGTCCAGAATTGTCGAGAAAACACGTTTTTGAAACGTCAAGACTTTTGTCCCTTGGGTCAGGACTTTTACCACACTGTATGCCTCTTCCTTTTACTTTTATTTATTTATGTTTTTATGTAAAAATCAAAGTTTTAGACAAAATGCTATTCTATATTAGGGCCATGTGTTCTAAATATGCTCCAATGACGTGTATAAATATTTCACAAAAACATCATGCTTTCGTTTCACATAAATTGTTTTCTTCGAAATCAAAAGATAAGGATGAATTAACGAATCAAGAATCGCTATTGGATAGGCAAAAGGAACGCATAAAAAAGGATTATGATATCTCGCTGGACGAGTTGGATAAGAAATTAGAAGAGCAATTAGATGAAATGCATAAAAAGAACCCCGAGAAAAAGCATGAAAAGGCTATTCCAGAATTCAAAGATATTAAAGAAGCTAAATCAGAAGGAGAGAAATTAGACCCAACATTTATGAATTTTTCGACAATGCATAATGTAAGTCATAGGATAGGATAAGAATCCGCGTGTTTTCAGTTTGAAATCAGAAAAAATTTAGGCATCAGACCATATCTCAAAGAGAGGGGAGGGCAGTGGCGTACCCAGGGGAAGGGGCCGATCCCCCTCCAAAATCCGAAAAATGAAAATTTTTTCCTAATGGTTCCCCTTATGTTTTTTCCCACAATTTTTGAAATTTTTTTCAAAAATTTTAATAGTCTCCCTCCCTTTTGATTTCTTCACCAAAAATTCCAAAATTTTCAATTTTTTTATCAAAAAAAATTTTCGAAACTTTGAAAGGATTTTTTTAGAAATCGAACCGTTCAAATCTGTTAATTAGTTGGAAATCTGCTGGTTTTGTTCTTTTGGGTCTTGGTTTGGGCGTTGGATATCTTCAGTATCTTGATCACTTGGTTAGTTACTTTTTTTTACTACTTCAATGAAATTTTATACAGCAGGATTTAGATGATTTTTTACCAAAATTTTCAATTTTTTACTAAAATAGGCCATTTTTTACCATAAAAGCCCAATTTTTCACCAAAAATTGTAAATTTTTCTCTCTTTTTAAAAAAAATTTGTGCTGGTTTTTTCTTTTTAGTAAGAATTTTTAACAAAAAAATTTGCCGTGTGGAGCGTGGCAACCAAAAAAAGTCGCTAGAATTTTTACATTTCAGCCCCCTCCAAAAAATTTTTCTGGCTCTGCCCTGCGTTTTTCTTTCACTTTTAGCTTTCATAGTATTCTTTTAGAAAAAGGAAGAAAAAGAAAAACAAAAAATTTTGCAACTTGGCAAGGCTAAAATTGGCGGTGATTGGGAATTAATAAACACCGAAGGCAAACTAGAGCGTTCGCAAGATTTGAAAGGAAATTGGCTACTTATTTATTTTGGATTTACTCACTGCCCCGACATATGCCCAGAAGAAATTGAGAAAGTTAGCTTTTTATGATTAATGAATCTTTGGAGCTTTTCACTTTGTTGGATTCATTTATCATGGTCCAAAAGTCGAAAATTTTGTTTCTTTTAAAATCAGCTGAAAAACATCCTATTAGGGGTTTTTTAGTCAAGAAACAAATTGGTGATGTTATTTTTGCATGAAAATCTATTTAAAAAAATACTGAAAAACTTTATTTTTTGAAATGGTGTGCTTGAAAAAATGGCTTTTTGGTATCAAAAATGAAGTTTTCAATATTTTTTTAATAGATTTTCACGCAAAAATATAACATCATTACTGTGCTTCTCGACTAAAAAACCCTAATAGGATGTTTTTTGAAAAAAATTTTCTTTTGGACCATGATAAATGAATTCAACAAAGTGAACTAGCTCCGAATTTTTTATTAAGATGGTTAAAATTACTTCGTTGCTAGAGAAGAATCGTGAATGGACGTCTTTGGGTGATAAGGCTAAAATTGTACCAGTTTTTATTTCTGTTGACCCAGAACGTGATACAGTAGCGCGAGTGAAAAAGTACTGCGAAGAGTTTTCACCTAAAATTCGTGGTTATACCGGAAGTTCGGAGCAAGTTCGTTTGGCAACTTGATAACTTTAGTACATGTCTTTTTTAGGTTTCCGCTGTATGTAAAACATTCCGTGTTTATCATAGCAAAGGTCCTGCTACAACGGATAAAAACGACTACATTGTAGATCATACCGTCATTATGTACTTGATTGATCCCGAAGGAAAATTCCTCGATTACTATGGAAACAATAGAAGTGCTGAAGAAATAGCGGATACTATATCAAAGAAAGCATATACTCGTGAAGTCGTGTCTAAGAAAAAAGGCCTCTTTTCATTATCATCATAATGGTTTCGTGCTTTAGTTCAGTGCTTTAATAATAGTGCTTTAGGACTTTGTTGTAATTAGAGATCGGAAATTTTGATAATCAAAATCGATCAAAACTGCATGTTTTTACTCGATTACAATCGAAAACTCGCTTTCATTTTGATGAGGTCTGCTTAGATCTACAAGTAGACTCCCCCCTCCATTTTGATCTTATTCCAAGTCTATGCCCCCAGTTTTTATCAAATTTTGGTTGTTTTTGAAAAAAATTTTGGTCAAAAAATCGAATGTTCAAAAAACGATCAAAACTGGGGGCATAGATTTGGAAAAGATCAAAATTGGGGGTCTACTTGTAGATCTAAGTGGGCCTCATCGAAATGCAACCGAGTTTTTGATCGTAATCGAGTAAAAACATGCAGTTTTGATCGATTTTGATGATCAAAATTTCTGATCTCTAGTTGTATTTTTTTCATTAGCGGTTGCTATGGTACGGGGACTGTAGGCATCTCTAAAGGTTTTTTGAATTTGATATAAATTTTTTAACGACATTTCGTTTCCTAAATTTTCTTGCATTCGCTAATGTTGTTAATATTGTTGATTTTGATATAAATTTTTTATTGTTGTATTTGAATAATTTAATGGCTCTATGCCAATTTTATTTGTGCAACTTTTGATCTTGCTCTTTATAGTAATTCTTAGCTACAATGGCAACTTCACAATCTAGAGAATTTGTTGTTAAAGTTCCAAAGTAAGAAATTGTTTGAGGCCCTTATTCGGAATGCCCCTGTGGAGGTCAAAAAGTTGATTGTTGAGCTTATTATGTGTCAAAAATCGATTTTTGAGCTCAAAATTGAACTAGAAATTGGCCTGTGGGTCCACAGAGGGCATTTTGAGCTCAAAATCGAGATAAAGTTGTTGATTGTTGAGCTCATTATGTGCCAAAAATCGATTTTTGAACTAGAAATCGATCTGTTGGCCCACTAGGGGGCATTCCAAATATGTGCCTTGTTTGAATTTTTGTAGCTTTAAAATTAAAGTTAGGGCCATTGACACACAGTGTTGTGGCGTGGTAATTATCACTGGATAGAATTTCACAATATTTTTAGGCAACCCGAAATGAAAACCTATTCTATTCTTAAATTCGGCGACAGTCTTAACATCGATCTTCCGAACTGGTCTGCTAAAAAAGTTTCTATGGTTCGAGAAAACAGCCAAGCTCCAAATTTATTGGAAGCAGTTAAACAAGAATTCGGTGAAGGTACTGAATATGGTAAAGCAGCCCGAGAAGAAGCACGCCGGAAGAAATATGGCCGTTCGAAGAAGGTCTATCAACACGATAGACAGGCTTGGAATTTGACTATTACGGAACCCAGTGGCAAAGAACGAAAGTTTCGGTCGATTCGCGAAGGTGGAGCTGGTGATCACGCAGATTATTGGATTTTTCAAAAAGTACGTGAGCCATGAGATCGACAATTTATTGCTAGAATGATTCAGCTGAGTCGCAAAAATAAGTTGAGATGCTTCATACATGGGCAATAGGGGTTCCATATTTTCGAAAAATTGCGGAAATATAAAGGCAACTTCAAAAAAATG
Organism: Acrobeloides thornei; assembly: GCA_034699885.1. Taxonomy (NCBI): domain Eukaryota; kingdom Metazoa; phylum Nematoda; class Chromadorea; order Rhabditida; family Cephalobidae; genus Acrobeloides; species Acrobeloides thornei. Next base: position 6,744 of record JAQGCP010001819.1, on the reverse strand, counting down.
CGGGGGATCTGCAAAAATTGTCAACCAAAAAATAGTCGCCAAAATTGCCCAAAAATAACATTTTTAGTTATTTTTTATCCAAAATTTTTTAGTCAACCGTCAACCGATCGGTTTCACGGTTGACCGTACGGTTCAAACTAGGAATTGGGCCTATATTATGACTTTATAGGTTGGTGATGCATTTCATGCTTATAAAGTCCACGATTGGTATAAATTATTGCCTACAGTCACTTATGACACATTGGATGCGGACAAAGCAGAAGAGCGATTCCAACAACGAAACAAGGTCATGAACCAGTTTGCACTCAAAGCTCAGATTCAGCAAGAGATTAAAAAAGAAGAGGGGGAAGAAGTTGTTACTACGAAAGCCGCTAGTTTAGTATGTTTAGTACCAAAAAGCATTTTCAATCGCTGTTTAGAAAATCAAAGATGAAGTGAGTTCTGACGAAGAAGATGAGGCTGGGGCAGATGAAACGGGTCTTTCTAAAGAGAAACCAACTAAAAAGAAAAAGAATGCTCGCCCACGAAAGGATAAAAAGGTTCGAGTTGAGAATCCTGATGACGTTGCAGGCTACGAATCGGACGATGGTGATGACGAAGGACGGGAATTTGACTACATTACTGATTCAGGATCTGATACCGAGTAAGTTAAAATTTTTTATTTGTTTTTAATATAAAAACAACAAAAAACTGATATATTATATCACAGAATATAAGGTAGTGAAATAAACTACTAGCACAAGGCGATTAGATTACCCGCTTTTTGTATAAATTTGGGAACATCTCTGAGATTAGTACGATCAGATAAATGATTCGAGTCACCCGCTAAGATTCGCTTGATTTTGAACTTCTTTGTCAAACTAGTAGACGTTTGGCTTTCAAGAGGTAGATTTTTGTTAGCATTTTCCTCATCCTCGTTGTTGGCATTTTCTTCATCCCCGCCGTTGTCTTCACTCGATTCAAAATTTCCATTTTCGTCGATTGTCGATTGGATAGTTTCAAGTTGATACTTTGAGATGGTACACTGCCCAGTATATTTGAATTCTCCAGATAGGACTTTATGACATGCTGCAATTGGTGAACCATGGCTAACTATTAGGATATTGCCTTAAAAATTTTTTTGAGATGAGTTTGAACTTTTTATCTTTTACCTTTATGGTTATTTAGAACATGCTCTAAGGTCATTTGTATTCTTTCTAAACAATCTAAACTATTGGTCTCTTTTGGTAGCTTGTCTAAGAACACTTTGTAACTGTCATCAATTAAGTTGAATTGTTCTCTAAAGAATTATGGTTTATTTTAGAGATCGGAAAATTTGGATCAATTTTGATGATCAAAATCGATCAAAACTGCATTTTTTTACTCTATTATGATCGAAAATCTACTTGCATTTCGATGAGGGTCCCTTAGATCTACAAGTAGATCTTCAAATTTTTATTTTTTTCAAGTTTATACCCCCAGTTTTGATCAAATTTTGAAAAAAATTTCGAATTTGGGCCAAAATTCGATTTTTTGACAAAATTTGATTTTTGGCAAAAATTCGATTTTTAGGCCAGAAATCGAATTTTTGCCAAAAATTCGATTTTTTGTAAAAATTCAATTTTTTGACCAAAATTCGATTTTTAGGCCAGAAATCGAATTTTTACCAAAAATTCGATTTTTTTCCCAAAAATTCGATTTTTAGCCAAAAATCGAATTTTATTCAAAAATCGAATTTTGGCAAAAATTCGATTTTTTTTTCAAAAAAATTCCTCTGTCCCGTTCTAACTCCTTGTTTATCATTGTGTTTTTGCTTTTATGCGAATTTCTTTTTTTTCTCATTCCGAACTATCATTATCCTTTTTTACTTACTTTAATTTGTTTGTCTGCAGAAAGCCTGGTGGACTTTGACAGTCACTAAGCGACTCACAAAATCCATGTTCAATAAAAATTTTCGGCTTCGATTCTTTTAGCTGTTTCAATATTTGGGATATAGTCTGGACACAACGTAAGAATGGTGAACAAAACACATAATCAATCTTTTCGTTAGCCAAGCGTTTACCCACTTCTTCAGCTTGTTTCAATCCTCTGTCACTAAAATTTTCTCAAATTTTATATAAAAAATCAATTTTTCTTACGTTAAATGGGGGTCGTCCCAAGCACCACGTGGAGCATTATGTTTCCAACTTTCATCAACATTGTCGATTCGTTGGCCGTGGCGTACGAGCCAAAGTGTTCTAGGCATTCTAAATAGGTTTTAGTGGAAAAAAAACTTGGCTTTATATCGATATGGTTCTCGGAGAAAATTATTCACGCTTCGTGCAAACGTTGAAAGGTCGAAAATCGAAAATAGCTGTATTACGTTAAAACTATTCTTTGACACTTCTATTATTAGTTTTGAAATTTTGAATAGTGGCATAAGTTTTCTGCATACTATAGATGGGCTCCAAGATGATTCTTATTTTTCAGTCATCTTATTAGAAACCTCATTTTCTATCACAACTCTGATAGTTCTTTCTGTATAAATTGACTTTTTTGTCGCCATTTCGACGGACTTTTGTCACAAAAACCAAATCACCAGACACAAATACACCACTAAGCGATCAAAAGATCATAAACGTCATTCAATTTCTTCTGTTTACAATTCGCAGAATTGCATGTCCTCCGGGAAAAAATGTCTAGCGCGCATGGCTAAGTATATTGGTAAATGTCTATAATTTCTCTCTTACGATCAGTCGTGTATTAACGGTCGCCATTGGCGACCCAACATCGTAAATTTTTTGAAAAATTATCAATTAAAAATGGCATAAAGTCCGAAAAACGGTGTCGCATTGTTAATTAAAAAAAGCATAATTAGCACTAGAGTTAGGAAATCAAAGCCGAAAAAAGTATTAAAAAAACCGAAACCGCATGTTTTGAAAAACAGAAAAAGTCGCAACCGATCCATTTTCCTAACTCTAATTAGCACCAACGTCGCAAATTTCCATTTTTGCGATGTGTAATAAACATGTATGCTTCTACGATTTTTATTATTGATAAACACAAATACAAGCACTCATAACACAATACAAAAAAGAACAAAAAATTACATTTTTAAAGTGATGCACATGTTTTTTTCGTATGTGCTTTTGGGGTTACTGACTTGTTAGCTAAAAATGAATTAATTTTAAAAACAACAATAAAATCTCGAACGTCAAAACAAATCAAACAGTCAAGAAGAGAATGATCGAGCAACACTGAGAAAAAAATTGAAAGTGAGCGCTGGTTTGAAGCCCACACTTTTGCGTCATTCGCCAGGGCTTCCCTTATGCTTGCCTGTCTGTCTGTAGTTTAGAGTACATGCCAGCCGATCACGAGAGAGGTGGAACATCAAAAAATGCAAACAGGCGATTGTCAATTTTTCAAGAAGGCAGAAAGAACAATCAAGGAGGAAGAAAGAACAAACTCCAATTGATCGTTCTGGAAAGGCCAACAATGTCATTGAAAGGGTTATAAGATCTTATTTTTCTTATTAACGACATAAATAAAAGATGAAGAATTGGGAATTTCATAGATTCATTTTTGTTACATCGGGCTAGAAATAGAAACGTTCTCATACAAATATAAAATTCTAAAGTTCTCATTGGGGCTAAACAAGTTACAGATTCATACATATTCAGTGGGGGAGATAGTCCTCCCCCATCACCCACCCACAAAAGATTTTTAAAATTTTGAACAAATTTCATCCACCCATCCTCCCATATTCATCCACCCAATCGAATTTTTGAAGAAAAATCAAATATTTGACCAAAAATCAAATTTTTGACAACAATCGAATTTTTGATCAAAAATCAAATTTTTTGAGAAAAATCGAATATTTGGCCAAAAATCAAATTGTTGACGAAAATCGAATTTTCGGATAAAAATCACATCGTTGACCAAAATCGAATTTTTGGAGAAAAACTTAGTCCTCATCTAAATTTCAATTTCCTACAATTTCACGTTTCCTAGAAACACCTTAAACTAAATGACGTGCAAAACAGGATCTCTATATCACATACCTGTTATTGTTTACGTTTTAATCAGAAGCTAAACTTTGGACTTGTTCTGTTTAGAAAGAAAAACAAGCGTGTAGAGAAAAAAGTGTTTGATATTTTCGATAAAATTGTTGTATTTTAGACCCGAGGAGAAAACAGTTGAAGAAAAGGTCGAAGAGGCATTGGTCGGTGTGGCGGATGAAACTGGTCTTAAGAAAATGATCGAGTCAGATGAAGAAACGGATGAAGATGAAGAAGTTCCAGATGAGCAACGCGAACTGGGTTGGTAAAATTTATTTTTATGTGTATTTATCAATTGAAAATTGAAAAATAATGCTGCTTAGAGAAAAATTTATAATATTACACACGAAATGATGATCCACCAGAGAACAAGATGGAAATAAGATTTATACACCAGAGAACAAAATGAAAACAAGATTTATACACTAACTCTAACAAGGAATAGTCCCAACTTGCCAATCACCAAATTTTTTCAAAACAAGTGCGAAAAAATTGGAAAAAACTGAAAAAAATATTTTCACCATAGTTTCTACTATTTTTTGCACTTGTTTCGAAAAAATTTGGTGATTGGCACGTTGGGATCATCTCTTATAAGAAGTGAAAGAATTGCGTTATGTCTTACGTAGATTTGCGTAATGTCCGATTTCGAAACTATCAATCCTATTTTGACTAAGCTAGCTAGGCTTAGGCTTAAGCCAAAGCTTAAATTATTCGTTCATCCGTCTTTTTTTTCTAAAATTGTCTCATAGAAAAATTTAATCTAAAGCAAATATTCGCCAGAATTTTCCCAAAACAACTTGGCACAAAAAAGCTCATAGTCTAATGTAAACACATTCTTTCATGACATTCTTCAAAAAAAATTATCTGCTTAGCAAAAAATTTTTTCTTTCATGTTCTAGAACTTGCTGTGGTGGGTGTGTAAAATCGAAATCAGCCTAGCTAACCGAGTATACGTCTGCGCTAGAATCAGACACCAAGAAAAAATACGCACAATTAAGGACAAACGGTTATGCCTAAGCCGTTCGTTCGTCCATCTGTCTTTTTTCGTCTGGTGTACCCCGAAAGAATTTATAAATACGAGCATGATAAGAATATAATTATTCCGTTTGTTGTCTATGCGGTTTTTCCAAGAAAGGAAGCTAAAAAAGAATATAACAAAAAAAGTTTCATGATCAGTTGGGGTTCACTAGAAATTTTGTATAGGAATTTGGAAATGTTTTTAGCTACTTTTAAAATATGTTTCTTATGTAATTCACTTGAAAATTTATAAAAAATCGAAAAATTCATTAAAAAAATTGAAAAATCCGACAAAACTTGAATTCCTTTAATTTTTCACCAGCCTTAAATGATGCTAATTTTGGGGACGATATAATTTGTTTGTAACGACACAACGGTGTCAAATTTGTCACCACGAACAAATTTTATCGTGCCCAAAATTTGCATAGGCCGGTCGTAAAATTATACCGTTGAGCATCCTTACCTCACGATAACGCTCAACACTTAGCGCTTTACCTTAAAAATGATACCGATCATGATGATTTTAAGAAAAAAATATACTAAAATCTAAACAATTTTGCTGATTTTTTATGCTTTAAGTTAACAAAAACAATTTTAGCCGAGAAAATTAATGAGCAAAATGATGAAAAAGCTATGGAAGACAAACAAAAGTATATGGACATTGATAAAAGGGGTACTACTTTTTTCCATTTTTAAAAAATTAATTCTATTGAAAAGTTTAGAATCTTCCGAATCGGAGTCCGATGATCCAGATAATGAAAAAATAAAATCGGCTATCTTTTTGCAGGTATGTGTTTTTGATAGTCGAACAGTGTGGCATTAACACTAAACCCCTGAAAGAAATTAATTTTTGGTACTATATCGACCGCAAATGACAAAGTCTGGATCCAGGCACGTAGGGAGAGGGGAGGGCAATTATCCCTCTCTCTCGTCAGGAAAATTTGAAAAAAATCATAAGGATACCCCCTTATGTTTTTGTCCAAAACCACAGCTACCTGTGGATTTTGGACTTTGGGTCATTGCACCCCCCTCTCCTTCGTTAGAAAATCCTAGCTACGTGTCTGTCTGGATCCGAAAAATTTTTTCGGATTTTAACCGAAAAAGCGTTGTTTGCCCGTTTTTCTATACGGAGAATCTATTGCGCGCATTCCCGAGGCGTGAAAATGCTTCTCTTACCCGGATTTAGGGTCGGGAAGTTGGTGTATTGAAGCGAAAATCGAAAAATTTTAGATTTTCTGCCTGAAAAGCATACAATTTTATTGATTTTTTTCTTCTCGACCAATAAAATTTTATGCTTCATGATGACCAATCGTTTCAATAAACACGATTTTATTTAAAATCAGGCAAACGTTATATTTTTTGACAACTTTTTTGGCATGCTTGAACGCAGCCTAAGTAAAATTTTCGAAATTCCCTCTGACTTTTGCCGGCCAACAATTCCTATTCCCTGAACTTTTGTCAAAATTCCCCGAACTTTCTCCCCCCCCCCCTCCCCCGGATATTTGTTTCCTCGATAGAAACATTTTTTAGAAGAAGGAAGCAAAGAAGCGCCCAGCGGAAGAAGCAAACGGTGGTGACGCAACGACGTCTAAGAAAGCGAAAACTGAAGAGTAAGTTGGAATTTTGCAATCACATAAATTTTAAGTGACACTTCAATTTGCTTTTATGTGGCTCATTATAGAAATGAGTTTGTTCTTTGCTTTTGTGTGTA
>JAQGCP010001818.1:0-11553 GCA_034699885.1 Acrobeloides thornei | reverse complement strand
GCTGAATACGATCCAATCAGTCTTTTTAAGTGTAAATCATGTTTTCGTGTCAATAAACAGATTTTTGAAAAAATTCGGGTTTTTCAATATTGCAACTTAATGTTGCAATATTGTTGATATTTGGCTATAGAAGTCTTTTTTGCGCAGTCCCGGATTAAAAAACGACACGATGATCACGTAATCACGACCCGACCCCCTCCCCTCCCCCATAATCAGCATAATCATTTCGACTACCCCTCCCCCTAACCTGATTACGTAATATGTGAATGGCCTCTTATATCGTCCGAATGCAAGGAAAAAATCATAAACTCCTTATGTTTTGAAAATATTGAAAAAATTTTTAACCAAAAAAATTAATTTTTTAGCAAAATATTAAATAACTTTATTTTCCATTCCATCTTTAATTTTTTTCTTTCTGATAGACCCTCTTTACCACTACTCTCTTCTAATTCCCAATTTATCGAGATTTTGTCTATGATCCTGAATAGGTATATTTTAAATATAAAAACTTACATGTCTTTCTGTTCTATTAAGTAAGTTAAACTTTAATAATCTTATTTTTATACTCGTCATTTTAATATTTTAATAATAGATGTGAATTTAAATTAGTGATAAAAGCTCGTATATTTAATCAGCAGAGTAACAAATCAATAAAATATTGATTAAAAATCGAGTATGCTTTCATTTGTTGACTTGAATTTGTAGACTTGTAAACAAAGTGATAAAGATTTTTCATTTGAAAATAAATTTTCAAGTTTTGAACTCGATAATGGTTGATACAATGTTATGCATAAGATTCAATCTAGATTTTAAAGAAGCAGGGCTACCCGTTTAAATTTGGATCAGATAATCGTTTCAACGAATATATAAACGTTAAGCTTGAAAAGCGCCTATAGGCCGCCTTCCAAGCTTGTTTTTTAATAGAAAAATTATTTATTTTCCCTTTATAAAAAAATAAAATGATCACAATTCACAAATTGATCTATTCAAACATAAAAGTACAGGGTGGCGCAAAAAATTTTCCATTTTACTATTTTTCATGAATTTTGGACCCAAAATGTTTTCCTAAAAGTGGCCATATTATGAGTAATTCAAATCGGAGAATCGATTACGTGTATTCCCTAAGCTTGAAAATGAAAATGCTTCCTTGGTTCTGGAAAAAATTGGGTTTTTGAAGTCATAATGGCTTCAAAAACCCAATTTTTCCCTGAATCAGGGCCAGAGAAGCATTTTCATGGTTCGGGAATGCGCTCAATCGATCCTCCCTCATAAAATTACCCCTAGAAAAATAAATTTTCGGGTCCCAATAAATCACAAAAATTCACTTTTTTGGCCCACCCTGTATTTTCGTCTATATAGAAACAAGGTAAAAAATTGATCATTAGATTTCAATTGACCTAAAAAAGTAAAATTATTTTAAAAATTTGTTTTATTTTATAACCTACTTGAATAGTCTCTATTGTGTTATCCCAATAGCAAACAAATGGATCATACATTGACAAGTCCGGAATAGTAGAAAGTTTAATAAATTTATGTTCTTTATGCCGTTTAGGTACTTGTTTGATATCTTTTTTATGATAGGTTTTCAAGAAAACTTCGCCACACTCACTAACTTCTACCGCAACACAATGCTCTAACTTTTCATTAGCTTGCCAATAAAAGTCAAAAGACCTCCCACAACCAATTTGTCCCCATGTAGAAGTGATTGACTTTGATTTCCTAATAATTTCCATTGCATGCTAAAATTGTGCGTTAATATCGAGAAAAATTACCTACATTATAATAATCGAAAAAGCGAAATTGAAACCTTTCTATAGCTTCTTGAACGGATGCAACATTGCGAGTTCCTAGCACATGGTGGCTTATATAATGATACATTAATGTATACTTGCTGGCAAATCTTACACGTAGTTGCAAATTTTTTATAGATTCAATGGTTTGTTGATGTGAAAGAAAAGGTTCAATAACTTGAAGTCCAATATATTCATGTAATCCTTAAAATGACAATATAAGTAGAAGCAAGCCCTGTTCCAGTATTCAGAGATGGGGGAGGGGCAATAGTATAAATTCTTTCAAATTTAACGTATGTTTGTTTTGTTTTTGGGGTTATGCCCATTTTTAGCGTTTTTTGGTAATAACTTTTATCAGATAAGGGCTAGAAATTTTTTTGTTGCTTGAGAATTTTTTCAAGTCAGGAACTTTCTAATGATTTATCGCTTGTGGTGCGCCAATCTAAAGAACCGAGAAAAAGGCCAAAAACGTTTTTAAGCGACTTTTGATGAATGTTCTTCATTACAACAAATTTCTCAAAATCTACACATATTTTTTTAGTCTTTTTTTAAATAAACGCAGAAATCTGCCTGAAGAAGAAGACGTGGAGCTTTTTTTGAAAAAATTGTTTTGGGGATCAAAACCTCGATTTTTTTATAAAAATGCCCTATTTTCATATAAATTCGCATAAAATGACCATGACTTTTTCTTGCCATATTAAAATCGACCGTGAGGGATCGCACAAGGACTGAGAGCACGGACTAAGCGCACGGACTGGGCGCACTCCGGAGATCGTAATCATCATATTATACGTTTATAGCAGTAGGATATAAGTTAGGCCTCACACCTCTGAACCTATGAAAAATAGGGGTGTATATAGACTCGTAAACTATGAATTACTTGGACCTAGCTGCTCAACTTTTAAGAAAAGTTGTCTGATGGCATTTTTAAACCTTGATGCATCTTCTATTGTATTATTATTGCTGGGTATGTTCATTCTTAATTGCTTTTTATTTTCTAAAAAATAAATTAAATGGATTTATATATTTATTATTGAATTGGATCGAGTTTTTCACTTCAAGATGTTGTAAATATCTTACAAGAGAACCACAACATAGGTCCCGGGTTTTGTTCCAAAAGTCGAATGTATTATTTAATTCATCAAAAAACAATATTTTTGGCGCTATTCCTAGTGGCCTATGGAGAAGGAAGTTTTTTCTACGGACCTCCGAAGATTTTGACCCGTTTTAAGGCCATATTTCGATCATTTTAAATCCGTTTAGTCTGAGCGATAGCTCATTGAATTAAGGGGTTAAAAGGGTAGTTGAAACTCGGATTAGGGTTTTCCTGAAAAAACTCAAAGGTTTGAACAGGAAAAAATTTCTCGGCCAAAGCAATAAAAACAACCTTTGTCATAATCATGCCATATAATCAAACCTAAATCAATTAAACTAGCAAATTCTACGGCAGTTAAATGTTCTACATTAGCACAAGATTCGCATGCTTGAATTACTTCACAAAGATTTTGTTCGTTTAATTTAAATGATTCTACGGCGTTTCGCGTTTGAAGAAATCGTTTCTTCTCATACAAATTTATATTCTAAATAATTGGAATAATTTAAAAGTAAAACTTAATTTTTAAAGGAAGTACAAGATTAAAATTTCATCGAGTTTAGGATGTTATATATAAGTCTCTATGAACTAAAAGTTTTTTGGACCCCTGTTTTGACCCGCACTTTTTGACCACAACATGTGTAACCGGAGTTTATGCTTTGTAGTTAACAGTTATTAAGGAGACTCTCGAGAGAGGGCTTGGTCTTTGTTAGTAAGTCTTATATCATGTGTACCCAATAAATAGTTGCTATGCTTATTTCTCTTCCACACTACATACAACACCTATATACAACTCCCTATTGGGTCACACATGACTCCGTACACCGATATAAAAGTTGTAGGCCGAAATACTTGAATAAACGACTTCTGTAATGCCCATCCTCATGTGGACGTTTTGAGCTGTTTTGAAAATCTTTTTTCTTTCTTAAGAAAATGCGATTTAAAGATGACAGTTTTTAGACCTAAAATGGTCAAAAAATGAAAAAATCCATTAATGCGAAGAAAAATAGATTTTTTTACAGATTAAGTCTTAAAATTGTGTCTAGTTTAATTTCTAAGCTTTAAAAAAAATTAAATTTCGCAATAATTTTTAGTTAAAAATGCATCTAAAATAGTCTAAAATTCGGTATTTAAACAACTTTTCTCAGTAAAATTTGAAATTTTTTATTTCTTTGAATATGCATGAAAACCCACGGATTCTCATCATTCTCATACAAAAAACTGCATGATAAAATATTTTTTCTATCAGAAGATAATGAATTTTTGAATCTTGCGCTGAAATATCCTGTAAAAGCGGTAGCCACCGATAGGCTCATAAAAACATATATAAGACTAGTAAAATATAAAAGATTACGTCTATATCTTGAAATGTTTTTGAAAATTTAAGTAAATTAGTTTTCGTCCACTCCACAATTTCATCAATTTCATCATTATATGTAAATTTGTCCAATATGGTAGAAAAATCTAAGACTTAGAATAATTTATTGCAGTAATAAACGATTTTATTTTTTGATACTGTATATATATCGTTTATTGGCATTTTAAACGGAAATTTAGCTTAATTTTCCATTTTCTCTGCAAATTTATGTCAATTTTTAATTCCCTATGTCAATTTAGTAGAACCGACGATGTAGTTTATTTTTTTGGAAAATTAAGCTAAATTGCCGTTTAAAATGCCAATAAACGATATATATACGGTATCAAAAAATAAAATCGTTTATTATTGCAATAAGTTATTGTAATAAATTTAAAAATCTACATGATATGTCTTTAAAAATATATAAAGATGCAGTCTATGCATAAATTTTTTTAAATCTGGATTTTAGTGTATAAATGGGTCCCCCCTTTAAATATGTTTCTTTTGCGTATAAATTTCGTATTACATACTCAGTTTGCCTAGTTCATATTACACCCCAAAAAGTTCGAACTTTCAAGAAATAGCCTCTTAAATGATAATTTCCATAAAATTAATACAAAAAACCATACATGGACAAAAGTATACGTGAAAAGGGAATCCCAATCCCCTCCCTGCAAAAAATGGCCGGATCCCCCTTCCTCAAATTTCGATGATGATGAAGTGGAAAACATAAGGGGGCCCTTTGTTTTAAAATTTTTTGAGACAATTCGAAAAAATTATAAAAAGAGACCCTTAATTTTGGACCACTTTTTAAATTTTAGGTTGGTGACACACTCCTTTGCCCATGTATGATACTAACCACATTTATTCTTCCTTGAAACAATTTTTGTCTTAACCGATTTTTTTAGATTATTTAATTCAGCATGACACAATTGTATAAATTTATTTGCTCCTATATCTATAGTATCTCCTGTTTCTTTTTCTTCAAGTATTACATAAAAACCATCTGATGGACGATAATTAATCGAATTAAAGCCATCAACTTCAAACCAAAAAATTAATATTGCTCCACAGATGCCATCAATTTCCTTAAAGGGGGGAACCATTTGGGGGTCAATCTCCGAAAAAATGTTTTCGATATGACCTATATAGGGGTAAAATCATGCGAGGAATCGATTGAGCGCACTCTCAAAGCATGAAAACACTTACTTCACCTTATTTTCTCGAAAATATCGATTTTTTGGGATCCAAATTGCAGCCAATCTTGAACAAATATTTTTTATCACGATATAACCTATATAGAAGTAAAATCGTGCGATGAATCGATTACGCGCACGAATGAAGCGTGAAAATGCTTTTTTAACTTTGTTTTTGGCAAAATATCGATTTTTTAACACTTAGTTCTGCAGACTTTTAGTTTACCAGACAAAAATTTTTTAGAGACAACTTCAAAGATGAATTTTCATTGGCTGCAATTTGGACCCAAAAAATTGATATTTTCGCAAAAACAAGATGAAACAAACGTTTTCACGCTTCGGGAATGCGCGCAATCGATTCTTCGCATGAATTTATCCCTATATAGGTCATATCGAAAAAAATTTTTTGGAGATTGACCCCCAAATGGTTCCCCCTTTAATGTTTTTAATATTAAAAATAAGTTTCAGAATATACTTGTCTTAATAAGTTAATCATTTTTCTTTTAGAGAAGTTTGAATCTTCAGCTTGCATTTTATCGATTGTATTCCACATCAAATTAATAGCCTCGCTATTCTCTGGATTTTTTGTTGCATTAATCAGTTGTTTTTTAGATTCGAAGGCTAGATCTTCTGAATGTCTTAAACAGCCCTTATATTGATTTTCTATACTAGATGTCATATCAAATTTATATTTATTAAAACTTTCCAAATTTTTAATTATTTCGATTTTCTCTTCGTTTTTCAAAATAAAAAACCAATGTTGGAGAAACGGAAAACACACTTCAATGTAATATCCTGTCCCATCATTTAAAATGAAAATAAATTGAGATGCTGACCCATTGTCAAAATTAGCATCTAAGTAGCTACATCTATGACGGATACCATTGGTGTCAACTTTTGTGAAATAAGTAGAGTTTCCATCATGCAAGAGCTCGGCAAGAATCCGAAGAAGATTTTTGGTATGTTTAAGATCCCTTGTTATTCGTTGGCAGAATTTGTGTGTTTCATCGGTGGTTTTATAACCGAACTAAATTGATATACAATTAATTCAGCTAGTAACATTCGTTTTTTGCAGAGTTCCTAAGTCTGATCAGCACTTATTTCTCAGATAAGCGCTGATTTTTTTGTCCCTGTAATTTTTCTCCAAAATGTCCAGATTTCTTTATTACCAAAATGTCTTTAAAATGGCCAAAATTTATCAAATTTCAACTAAAAATATCAAAAATTTTTCATTAAAATTATTCTGACCAAAATTGTAACTTCTTAGCATTTTCAGCTTAAAAATCGTAATTTTCAACAAAAAAATCGAGCCTGAAGTTTTATTGGGTTGTTCAAAATGACTGAAACCGAAAAAATCGATCGGTCCTGGTTCAACCCAAAAGTTTTTTGTGGTTCCGGTTACACCAAAATTTTTTGTTCTATTCCAGTTCCACCCAAAAATTTTTATCGTTCCATTTCCACTTCTAAATTCTTTTGTATTAAGCTTTGATTTTGTCAAAATCCTGATGTTTAATTAAAAAAATAGCACATCAAATGAGAATTTTTTTGAAAATTGTCATTTTTAAGCTGATTTTAAGCTGAAAATAACGATTTTTGGCGGAACATCGTGATTTTTGAAAATTTTTGGGTTCCATCAAAAATTTTTCGCTTCCTTCTTAGAAACTTAACGAGCCATCAACGCGCCGTGACAGTATCATCCTGAGAAAAAATGTTACCCTCATCGAAAAATGTTGAAGACACTCAGGTGAAACTACATTTTTAAAACCTTACATCAATATCTTTTATTGACAGCTTCCGGAGTTTCTCGTGTATTTGTGCCTTTGGTTGATCATTATTTACGCATGGTATATTTCCATGCGATACCATCCGTTTTGATTTTTTCTTTACCATAATCTTAAAATAAACTTAAAAATTTAGTTTACAAATATTTATATCGATAAAAAACTATAAACTAATAATTTATTAGTTATTAGCTATTTTATTGTATTGGGTTGTATCAATAGTTGTTGCCGCTCAAAAAATACATCTAAAATTGGCATTTTTCGCTCGTTTTCGATGAATTTTTTTCAACAGTAAGCAAGAATGTATGACAAATACGATTCAATCAGGCTTTTTGAGCGTAACTCATGTTTTCGTGTCAATATTAAACTTTTTTTTAAATTGGGCTTTCAAAGATGTATCCTTATTTTAAACTATTGATATATGGCTATATAAGTCGCTTTTTGACGAAATTTTCGACCCTTCTAGGGTTTCCCTATGCGCTGAACACGAATCCGCCGTTATTTTTCCTAGGCCTCGAGAATATGCTCAAAAATGGCTTACAAAGAGGTACCCCATACGAGGTAAAACCGTTTTTGAGGTTTTAACCCCTTGTGAGGTACCTTTCCGTGGTCAAAATCAAAAAATTCCTTCGGATTCGAGTTCCCCATGCCTAAAAACCCCCCAGTACAAAAAATCAGCCAAATTGAAAAACTTTTTGAAAATTCGATTTTTTTACCCCAAGGGGGGGCCAAAGGGTCAAAATCACTGAAAATGAAGTTTTCACCTCAAAATTGTTTGTTTTTCGTAATCAGCAATTTATGCCTGAACTTTTAGGACACCAAACAGAAAAATCATTTTCCGACCCATGGGGTCCCCTTTTACGTTTTTGGGGTCTCTTATAAAGTTAGCGATTTTTACATTTTTGGGTTTGCAACTCCTGAAAAAGAACTAGACCGAGGATGTCGGGCAGGAATTCTAGTTTATTTCTATGTGGGTTTTGAAGTACTCGTAGTGAGAAAATTTCGAGCTAGAGCTCAAATAGTGAATTTTGAGAGGGTCAAAAATCGTTATATGTATTTAGAAAGATAGTCACTTTTCTCGAAAACGGCTTGGGTCATAGTTGAGGTGTCATTGAAAAGTGGCACGAATGGCGATAAAAACATGCTTTAAATTTTAGGAAACTCATTAGTAGAAAAAAAGTTATAATAAAAACAAAAAAGGGTTCGAATGACGATTTTTTCGAAAATGACACCTCGATTTCTCCACAAGTTTAAAGGTGCGGGACCTAACTTGTATATTTTTGTTAATTGCTCACTAGGCACATAAAAATAACCTAGGCTTCAAGTTTGAAGCAACACTTTTTGGCGTGCTCCCACTCCCCTGTGCGACTTTTTCAGACATTGCCTCTTAAAACTTTCTTCCAACTTTCACTTTTTAGCATTATTATTTTGCGAATAAAAGCTAAGACTTGTCTTGGAAATTGTAATTGTTTTTAATGGAATTTAATCAAGATATCTTTCAGCTTGGTATTCAAGGTTCTAAAGAGGTTAGTTATTTTATTTTTCTTTTACAAACATGCTTTAAGCAAGTAATATTTTTCTGGTTTAAATTAAAGGGGGTACGTGAAAAGTCCACCCACGATTTTTTTATATCGTTGTGAAAAGTCCTAGAGCCGTAAGAAACAGGCATCTATTTTATAATCTTTATTTTTTAAGTTAACTGCTGATTCAATTGATTCTAATAATTCAACAAAGAGATCGCAATACGACGATTTAAATCGTAAGTTTTTTTACTTGGTTGAATTGAAGTAGTGCAAAATGTGACTTTGACTTGCCAGAGCAGGACCATTTTTTAATCATCCATCGTTTTTTATAGGATCTGCAAAGAAATCTACTGACGAGAACATGGAAACTGGTATTGGCGTAATCATTGAATTGATCGATATTCCGATGGATGTTGTTGGCTTAGGTAAGGCTTTTTTTATTTTTGCTAATTGGACACTTTTAATTTTTTTTAGTTATTGGAAAGAACGGCACTCAGATTAAGTCGATTCAAGGTGACACCGGATGTCAAGTGCAAATGGCGGGTCCTTCTCCGCACAGTCCTGGTTATCGACAAGTGACTCTTCAAGGAGCCAAGCATCAGATTGAGTATGTACAGTTGAATCCTTTAAATTGTGTATAGTCGAACCACGAGGAAAAAGGCTTTTCGCTTAGAAATTACCCGAAAAAGTCGATTTTTAGAAGAAAATCGAAAATTTGTTTTTGATTTTTCGAGAATAGGTCATAAATGTTACGCTCCCTTTAAGTCGGTTCACTTTAATCCTTTTTGACTTGGCTATTTGTGAAATTTTATTAAATTTTTTAAGACACGCGAAAATTCTCATCAATAATGTAATTACGAACCGATTTGCTGGATTCGAAAAGAACAACAATGGCTATCCAAGTCCACCGACTAGCAGTCATACTGGCAATTTTCCGAGCTCTGAAGAAGTCGTTTCAGTGAATGTCTTGATTCCCAAAGAGAATTGCGGCTCGTTGGTTGGAAAGGGTGGAGAAACTATCAAAAGCTTGCAGGTTGGCAAAACTTTTTTGAGCCTCTAACACCTCTTATTTTAGAGACAACTTGGCGTCCAATTGGGCTTAATCCAAGACACCAAAGAACCAACCGGTCCGAAACCATTGCAAATCACCGGCTATCCCGACAAAGTCACGAATGCCCAAAATTATATTGTTGAAAACTTCGTCATGAAAATTGCTCAAAATGGTCGAGGAGATGGTGAATACTTGAAGAACTATAACAATGCCACAGAAAAGTCTATTAAAATTATCGTGCCACGAGAAACGGTCGGACGAATTATCGGAAAGAATGGACAGGCTATTAAAGGGATTATTCAAGCTAGTGGAGCTAATGTGCAATTTAATCTGGATGGTTAGTTTTTTTGTTATAGTCCGTTTCAGTCCCAACTATAAAAAAGTTGGACCCAAAATTCAAAGTCCGAAAGTTAGTATCCTTCCAAATTTTTATCGAATTTGGACACATGGGAGCGGATGGGGATCTTATAGTCCATCCTATCCAACGTTGCTTAACTTGCCATATCGAACGGGATGCCGACTTCGGATTTTGAATTTTGGGTCCAGCTTTTTTTTAGTTGGATTGAAACTGACTATACGACACTGGTGCCCCCAGCTTTTTTGTGTAGATTGAGTAACGACGATTTAATTTTTAGAGGATCAATATGGGCTTGAGCGAACTGTGATTATTCAAGGTAGTCCAAATCAAGTGAAACATGCGGCCAAGTTGGTGCGAGATTTTTGTGCCGAACCTCAGGCTTTGTTTATGCATGTACCAGCGGATAAAGCAGGATTAATAATCGGAAAAGCAGGGCAGACGGTTAAGCAGGTGAGATTTTTTTCATTTATATTTGCACATTCGATCAATGTGCTCAAGAAAAATTAGAAAAAAAATATTTTTCTCAATCCATTTTTTATAGATTATGCAAGAAAGTGGTGCGAAAGTCCAACTTTCGAAAGATGATCCGCGAAATCCGCAGGAACGAGTCTTCGAAATCACCGGTGATCCCCAACAAGTCCAGCATGCTATTCAATTGATTAAGATCAAAATCGGAGATTTTTCACCGGCTCTTCAAAATATGGCGGCACCACAGTATGGTGGTGGTGGTGGTGGAAATTCTGGAAGCCTTTTTCCATCTACTGTGAATATGGCATCGATTCAACCATATCAGAACGTAGGCAACTATTCATTTCGAGGGAATGGCGGCGCACCTGGTTCATTTTCGAATATTTATGGTAGTGGTGGTGGAGATTCATTGTACGGCCAAGTCTATAATACGCAACAGCTAGCGTCTTATCAAACTCAACCAAGCTGTGCATCGATCGTTCAAAACACCCAACCGCAGACTTTTACTAGCTATGCGCCTCAACTTCAGCAATATCTGTCACAGCAAACGACGGCCATTCAAGCTCAGCCGATTACGCAAACCATGGATCCATTTCAAACCCAAACGCAACAGGTTCAACAAGCCAACATGCAAATTGGCCAGGCCCAATCGCAACCAGACTATAGTGCTCAATGGGTCAAGTTTTATCGTGATGTAGGAATGCACGAACAGGTGAGTTGAGAGATTTTGAATCCAAATTGTTCGGCGTAACATTCGTTGTGAAATGTCCATTGTAAAGCGTACTTGAGCCAATTTTTTTCGGTGCTATTGCAGTTTAGGGGTCCGATTAACTTTTAAGGGTCCAATTAACAGTTTAAGGGTCCGATCAAATTTTGGGCACTTATGCACATTAACCCCCCCCCCCCCCCACTTTTGGGGGGGGGGTTAAAGTGCAC
>JAQGCP010001817.1:0-11555 GCA_034699885.1 Acrobeloides thornei | reverse complement strand
GGCTTGGACAGCAAAGGTGTGAAGAATTCGCTTATTCAACGTCTTCAAGAAGCAATTGATAAAGAAAAAGCTGCCGATGAAAGCACAGAAAAACCAGTTGAAACGGAACCAGCTGAAACCGAATCGGCTGAAAAAATGGAAACAGAGGAAGCTATTGAGCCTGTAAGATTTACAGGATGTTTCAAAAAAATCCCGCCATTTGGTCATTTTTTGGCGAAAATTATCTTAAAAAATTTTTCTCCAAAATAACTCAGGGGTATTTTTATGCGAGAATCGATTTCGCTTATCGAAAACCTTTGAAAACGCCTCTCAGACCCTGAATATACGATTTTCGTATTTTTTCAGCTGTTTTCGGTAGGTATTTTTACTTGAAAATACGAAAATTGGATATTTCATGGCCCGGAAGGCATTTTCAAGCATTTAGATGTGTGCAATCGATTTCTCACATAAAAATATCCGTTTTGGAGAAAAAAATTTCGCCAAAAAATGGCAAAATGGCGGTTTTTTGTAACACTTTGTATAGAATTTAATAATGTCCTCATTTTAGGAAAAATTGGAGGAAGTAATTGATGCCGAAGAATTAGTCGAAAAAAAAGACGACGAGAAAGAAGAGAAGGAAGAAGAAAAGCCGGCAATCTCAGAAAAGGAACTTGAAGAGTTGAAGAAAGCGACCGAAAAATTTGTAGGCTTATGAATTTTGGAATTAAAAAATGTTTTATTCTTTTTTTTCTAGGAAAAGTTGAAGAAAGAGCGTAAAGCAGCATTAGAGCGCCATTATTCGTTTCCCAAAGAGCCAGCCAGACTTATTTTCCCGAGTAAAACGGCAAAGAATGGCAAATTTGAATGCAAAGTTGCGTCGATTCAATCATTGTTGGACTATCGTTTGGAAGATAATAAAGAGGCGTCATTTGAGGTTGGTCTAAAAAATGTCCTTGTTCATGTTTCAGAGTTGTCTTTTGTCGAAAAACGCTTTCCTGATTCAGGGAAGGCGTATTGTGTATTAAAACGAGAAGTCGTAAAAATGTATTTTAAGGCATTCTTATTCGCCGAATCATTCCGTGAGATGTTGGATCGTACTAACGCATTTGCTGTTTACTATAATTTGAACTGTGCTTTTGATCGAGAAGCAGAAAGGAAGCGCCGTGATGAAGCTCTAACAGCAACCGAAGAAGCTCAAGTAAAAGCCGATGAAGCTGTGAAAACTGATACTACGGATAAGGAAAAAGAGACAAAAGAAGTACAGTCGAAGCAAAAAGAAGCACCTAAAGAAGACCCAAGGAGTAAATTCAAGGGCTTGGTTAACAATGTGAATGCATTTACTGCCTTTGCCCACTTTGATCAGAATATCGTTGGGTATGTACTTTGATGTTTTTTTGGGTAGAATGAGTAACATGGGGACCAAATGCGATTTTTCCGAAATCGATTCCAAACGACTTTTTAGACATCTCATGGATCACGATCTCGAACAGTTAATTCATTCAATTGGCTTGGATATCTCGCGCGGCGACATTCATCGCTTAATCAAAAAATTCTCAGCTCACGATCAGGTCAGCTACAGAAATTTCACGGACAAATGGGTGGACAAGGATGGCAACGTGAAATATGAGGCCGTTCCTCGACAAGATGCACCAACTATGGCTGAGTTGATTGCTGGTATGACTTGATTTTTGCATGTAGAAAATATAGGGGGGTAAAAATTTTTTCATCAACAAATTTATTCCAAACCCCCATACCTCTGGCTATCAGAAAAATAGTCTTGACCAAAAATTCGCTAAAATAAAAAAGTTGAAATCTTGGATACACCAAAAAAATTTTCAGGTCATGTCGATGAATCTGTTAGCACTCAGAAGGAAGCCGTGCCAATTTTGGGCTCCACTCCAGACATCACCGATACGGGAATTGTTTTCTATAAAGGCACAGTGTTGAATGTTAACCATGTTTTGGAGCAGCAAAGAAAGATTGAAGTCGAACGTGAGACGGCTTTGTTGAAAGTTGAAGAATTAGACGGCCAACTTAGTACGTTACGGATATTTTGGAGCTACTGCACTATAAGGGGGGACACCCAGTTGAAATTATTTTTTGAAATGACCCCTCTAGGGGTAAAACATGCCGGGGGATTCGAATTTGATATTTATAAAATCCTTCTGAATCAAAATAAGCTGTATATCGACGCGAAAATTCGAGAAAATCATTTGCTAATTAGATTAAATCCATTTTGGTGTGAAGCTCTTTGACATGGAATGTAACTATAATATTGCATTTCTCGAATTTTCGTGTCGATATACAGCTTTTCTTGAATCTGAGGAATTTTATAAATGTCTAATTGGATTCCCTATGTTTTTATCCCAAAAGGGGTTATTTTCAGCCAAAAGATTTTCGAAAATTTTTTCACGTGAGTGGCCCCCAATTATGTAGTCGTTCCTGAATTTTAAATGTAATTTTAGAAACCACGAAAGAGGATCGTGATCGATTGGAAAAGAAGAGAAAGAATTTGACCGCCGATGTTGACTACTACAAAAAGAAATTATATGACACTGAAAAGTGTCTCAAGGTATGCTTTGATTCGAAAAAACGGATTTTTCGAAATCGATTTTCAACGTGTCAACAAATGCAAAAATTTCGTTTTTTTATCTATTGCTAAAAGCCCGCTTCGAATCACACAATAGAGCCTTGAGTGTAAGGGGTGAAACAGTAGTATGTTGTTTAAGTATCCACTCAAAATTTGCATAACTTTTTGTCGCATTATATAATATTTATACGATTTTTAGCCAAAATTCGATTATTTTACCAAATTTTAATTTTTTGGCAATATTCCATTTTTGGCCAAATTTCAATATTTCGTAAAATTCGATTTTTGGCCAAAATATACATAGCATACATATATAGACTCATATCTATATTTTTATACCTTGCTGATTTAGAAAAGCGATGACGATACTGTGAAAATGAAGACGACGTTACAAGATTGCAAAAAGCTAGGTGAGAAAATTATGCTTATCGTGGATAAGGTAATGCCTACCAAAAAGAAGGAAGAAGTGAATAAAGAAACGGAAAAAAGCAAAACATCCACAGTGGCTGCCGATGAGTCGCAGGTAAATGAATTTGATGATGACAATTAATTGAACGGATAGAAAGAAAATCTTGCGATGATGGCTATAAACCATCCTTCGGCTGAAAATGCTTTGATGCAGCCAAATTTTGTGTTACTGAGCAAGATTTTATCATCTAAAATCTAGAGATGGGATTTTCTCAGAAAAATCCCGTTTTTACAAGTTTTCCGATTTTTTACAGATTTTTTCGGAAAAATTCTTTTTTCCACCCCGTCATGAAGCATAAAATTTTATTGATCGAGAAGCGTATAAAATTTGTTGCAAAATGACCAATCGTTTCAATAAATACGATTTTATTGAAAATCAGGCAAAGTTAGATATTTTGACATGCTTGAACGCAGCCTTATAAATATATTTTTCCGGGATTCAAAAGAGTTTTTCCGGAAAAATGTGGATTAATCTGATTTTGTAAGAATCTCACAAACCTATCTCGACTAAAATCAGATGATTATTTGTATCCTTATAATTTTAGACTGCTTCAACCAATGGAGTAGAGAACTCAGCCGCAGGCACCGACGAAAACTCAGCTAACAATCAAGAACTTCTTGTGGCTGATGAAACAAATGAAAACGGTAATGTCTCTCACAAAGAAACCATGGACACCTCAGACGCCAAAACTGAACAAGCGGACACGAAGGAGCCAGAAGAAACTTCAACCGCCTAAATCAAATAATATAAAATTCTGTCATTTTAAGCCAAAGATTATTATTTGATTATTTTGACGTTTTTCCCTAAAACTTGATAGTTGGATATTTGTTCGATATGTTATACGGTTTTAAATATTCATGTTCTTTTGATCTTTATTTGAGATCGATAATTTGGTTAGTTGAGTAAAATATGAAAGCACTCTATCGATCTCAAGTTTTAAATATATTGTTTTTGTTCAATAAATTATACTTTGTTAAAATGTGTTATATTCTTGTATTGATCTAGACCACTTCAACCTATCCCAAATCGCCCCTACCGTTATGACAGTGGCAGCGTTAGGGGGAGGCTAGTAAGGCTATTAGTGAACGATATTCGGGGAGCAAGTTCCCCTGGTTGCCGCCACTTAACGTTGACTCGGCAAAAAATGTTTTTCTTCCGGAAATTAGCCATTTAGGGATAATTTTATGCGAAAAATCGATTGCGCGCACTCATGCAGCTTGAAAACTGCAGGAAAATGGTGAAAATTCGATTTTCTCGAGAAATGGAAAATGTTATCGTTGGAACAAAAAATTTAGATTTCTGTCTGTCGGACGATCTCGGGAATGCTTGATTTAAACCTGGGATGATAAAACAAAAGTTTAAGGGGACAATGAGAGAAGACAATCGAAACCACCTTTGTGGGGGTACCTCTCAAAATTTTTTCAAAAAATAGCTAAATTTTAGCTATAGATTATAACAACGATTAATAAAAAAAAGTATTAGTAATAACTAATACATTTTTGAAAAAAATTTCGGGCCGAAAAAACATGAAAAAATTGCCAAAATTCCGTTTTTTTATACACCTTGTAAACATGGAATAAAAATAAAATTCCTTTTGTGTCAATATTTTTTTAGTCAAAATAATAGCTCAAGACAATAACAAAGCAAAATGTCATATAATTTGTCCCCTCATATCCCATGGCTTGAATAATGATCCTTGATCGATTACATTAAGCACGTCGAAACGGCACTTGATTGATGTTCCGTTCATGCGAGCATTAATATAACGCCGTTTCCAGATTTATTTTGCGGTAGATTGAGCTTTAGACACGAGAATTCGTTCGGGGTTTCAATTTTTCCGAGTGTAAGTGCTACCTTGTCGACTAATAATAATTTGTTTAAATTTGTTCGACAAAAAATTTTTTGAATTGTATCGTTTTTCATGGATATTTGATGCTCCTCCTTTTGGGTCACAAACCAGGCTTAGTAGTTGTGCATGGAGAAGAACTAGTGAAGGAACTCCGCCCATAATTTTCCTCTTTCAACCGCAAGGTCATGTTCGTGTTTCTTAATATAGATTTGGAGGGCTAGGAATATTGTTTTTGAAAGATTTTCATTTTGTGGGTTCGCTTCCTAGTTCTTGTCTAAGCCTAAAACTATGCCTTAGACTAAGCCTATGCCTAATCGGGTGAGAGACTTTTGCGCACCGAACTTTATAAAATTTCTGCCTACAAACAAGTTCACACTGTTGTAAAAAAACCGGTGTAAAAGTTAGTTCATGCTTTATTGCGCACTGACATTTGCGCACCGGACATTTGCGCACATGCGCAAATGTCGATGCACAAATGTCGTTGCGCAAAAGTCCGGTGCACAAATGTCTGGTGCGTAAATGTCGGTGCGTAAAAGTCCGGTGCGCAAATGTCTGGTGCGCAAATGTCGATGCACAAATGTTGGTGCGCAAATGTCGGTGCGCAAAAGTCCGGTGCGCAAATGTCCGGTGCGCAAATGTCGGTGCGCAAATGTCTGGTGCGCAAATATCAGTGCGCAAATATCAGTGCGCAAATGTCGGTGCGCAAAAGTCCGGTGCGCAAATGTCCAGTGCGCAAAAGTCCGGTGCGCAAATGTCGGTGCGCAAATGTCCGGTGCACAAATGTCTGGTGCGCAAATATCAGTGCGCAAATGTCGGTGCGCAAAAGTCCGGTGCGCAAAAGTCCGGTGCGCAAAAGTCCGGTGCACAAATGTCCGGTGCGCAAATGTCCGGTGCGCAAATGTCGCTGCGCAAAAGTCATGTGCGCAAATGTCTGGTGCGCAAATGTCAGTGCGCAAATGTCCGGTGCGCAAAAGTCATGTGCGCAAATGTCAGTGCGCAAATGTCGCTGCGCAAAAGTCATGTGCGCAAATGTCTGTGCAAATGTCGGTGCGCAAAAGTCCGGTGCGCAAATGTCCATTGCGCAAATGTCCATTGCGCAAAAGTCTCTCACCCGCCTAATCCTATGCCTTAGCCTATGTCTTAGCCTAAGCCTTAGTCTAAGTCTTTTATCATCTTACAAATTACTTATTTCAAAAATTTTTTGATTCTTTCTAATTTAAAAAATTTTTAATTTTGATCACAATTTATTTTGTCACTTTTTTCAAGTTTTAACATCACTCGTTTTCGAACTAGAATTATCCTCTTACATATCCAACCCCCTTCATTGTCACTCAATATTTATGACCAACCTAATTTTCAAAAACAAATATATTGCAAGATGACTGATTACCTCCTAAATGTCATTTGCACCATGCAATGTATTTTCTCGTCCCATGTCCTCGATCCAACTGCGCGAAACCCACGAAACCGAAGCGTAATCGTTCCATCCGGCGCGAAATTACCCGGAACAGCTTAGCCAATTATCCAGGCACCTGTCTCGGCTTTCAAATAAGTGAATGTTGGCACGTTCGTGTTTGTCCAACTCGCTGCCCTCTAATCCACTGCAAACCGACCATGAATAACGATATTTGCCCGGGAGCGGTGCGCGAGGATGGACTTTTAGTTTAAATTAATACCTATTCATGGATTAAGAGTATATTCAGAATTTTATGCAAATTTTCGTACGTGTAAAGCATCCAATTATAATTATCTTTAGATGTTTTCCGAGTAGTTTTCTTCTAATTTTGCTATGATTTTATTACCATTTTTGAAATGATATTTTTATCTTTTCTATGGCTACTTGGCTATATTCACCTGGTATATGGCAGGGCAAAAAGATCCGAGGACCATATTACCGCCAAAAATGGAACTGATCTATTACTAAAATGTGCTCCAGCCGAACATCTAGTTCGAACTCACATGGCACCGGATTTCGAAAATCCCCAGCTTGTAAGGAGGCTAGATTGGTTTCATGATGATTCATTAGTGGCTAGTTATCAACAGGTAGGGGCTTGAATTTTTGTACATTTTTTCTTGTCTTTTCTTCTGAAAATTCTTCAAAAAGATGGCATAGACTCGAATGAAATGGTTTGCCTGAAACTAAGCCTAAGCCTATGCTTAAGCCCATGCCTTATCCTATTCGTTAGCCTAAATTTTTGATTCTTTGACAATTTGGTTTTGAATTTGCCTGAATATTAACACGAAAACCCTGAATTTGGTTTCGTTTCATTCATTTCGTTTCATTCGATCGTTTTATCTGTGTCGTTCCATCTTCTTCGTTCCATTAGTGTCTATGCCAAAAAG
Organism: Acrobeloides thornei; assembly: GCA_034699885.1. Lineage (NCBI taxonomy): Eukaryota > Metazoa > Nematoda > Chromadorea > Rhabditida > Cephalobidae > Acrobeloides > Acrobeloides thornei. The sequence continues at coordinate 4,325 of JAQGCP010001817.1, read as the reverse complement.
CCTAGCTGACTATAGTCTAGCTTATCCTAAAGTATTGCTAATGCCATATGATTAAAAGTAAGCATAGTAGTTTTTGTTACCCCAGAGTTGTACGTACTAAACTCGGTTATAAATCATGCGTCGTTGAAGGCCCATTTATTATTTCCGTCGCTCACTTTTTGGTGCTCCATCTCGTGGAGACTTACGTAATTTCGAAGGCGGATTATTAAAGGCTGATGGATGACTATAATTTCCGAAGAGTTCCTAGGAAAAAACGTCCACTAGTTGGAAAATTTGAAATGAATACAAAAGTTGTCAAAATTTACGAAAACTCTTTGTTTGGTCGGTGACAAAATTATCACTTTTTTTCAAGTTTGAGCATCTCGTTTTCGAACTAGAATTTTGCTTACCTATCCCAACTTCCTTCATTTTCACTTGTGTTTCACAGTAATAAGCCTTAGGCTATGCCTTAACCTAAGCCTTACTCAAAATTCAAAAAAGTAATTCGACGGAAATTTTTTTCAAAAGAAAATTTTTTCAACTTGTAAACTAAAATTTGAAGAAGTTCAACTCAATTTAATGTCAAAAAATCGGAAGCGGGAAGGGGCTCTTAGAAACAATAATTAGGGCAATTGAATGAATTATTTAAGTGCTCACTTGAGCAGACTGGAAACATGTCCAAAAAATAAACAATGGGAGCAAGATAAGTCGGCGTTTCAGAAAAAAAACTTGAGGACCTCACAAGATTCTATTTATAAAAAATTATAAGTGGCTCGAAAATGTAGTTTTTGGGAGCAATTGTTCTATAAAAAGTGCAAAAAGTAACTACACTGTCGATCATAAAGAGCCACTCTAATTTTTAGGGGTTTCTGGGGTCTAGAATTAAGCCTTAGCCATCTTACAAATTACTTATTTCAAAAAATTTTCATTCTTTGATGAGTTCTAATTTTTTTAAACTTTTGATCACAATTCATTTTGTTTGCTCTTCCCAAGTTTTCGTGTCAATGCGCATTTCTTTTACAAGAAACCTAATTTTTCTTCCATAAAGTCCATTTTCTTTTCCACTAAAATTTCGTAACTGGACCGCAAGTAATTTTTGTTCAACTTTTCAAGCGAACTTTTAATTAGTTTTTTCGCTGTCCATAAATTGGATTATATTCCATATCTTCCTCCATTCAAATATGAAGGTTGGTGATGTAGCAAAAAGCCGAAAGAGGGCAATTAACGGTCTCTTGAAAATTATTTATCTCCGGAAAAAGAAAAATACGACTGCGTGGACTGTGGATCGTGAGGCGGAAAATGAGCCGCGCCGTCCACTACGAATGTTCTGGGGGATATGTTTCCGGCTAAATAACCGAACCAAAAATATGTGTGTAGTAAAATTAATTAGGTGGGTATTGAAGAAAGGAGTTATTTTGGAACAAGGGGTATTATGATTACTTTTGGCTTAAAATAGAAACTGGGAATCTTTGAAGATGGGAGAAGAGTTTGAAGGGACAAAGGAAAAGTAAAAAATGTCGAAAAACTGACATTTTTTACTAATTTTGTAATAACTTCTCAACCAAAAGGGATATGCCTTAGTCTGAACTTTGCCTAAGCTTTAGCCTATGCCTAGATCTTAGCCTAAGCCTAAATCTTAGCCTTAGTCTATGCCTTAGCCTAAGTCGCCTTAGCCTAGACCTAAGCCTAAGCCTAAATCTATGTCTTAGCCTATGCTTTAGCCTATGTCTTAGCCTATGCCTTAGCAAAAGTTATAGTGAAAAGTATCCGACAATAGAGGGTCGGATAATTTCCGTACACCCTGTACTCCTCGATACTTACTGGATTTTATGGTTCCGAAAAATTCGAGCAACTTTTTTTCTCACGTCCCAGTCGATAGTGTCAAAACTCGTCCCTTACAGATAGCATTTCTTAAAAGTTGTCAAAAAATGATCATAAAAATTTTTTTGTTAGATGTTTTCCAAGAATCGTGAGGGTGTAAGGTAAAAAGCATTGCATGCAGAAAAATCATACAGCGTGCATAATTTTTCGTTCTCAAGGTGAGACATTTCCTAGTGAATAATTCAACATATGGACTTATCCGGAAATTCGATATGCACATGGTTGCGTCTTATTTAGGCAGTCAATCATTATGATTGAATTAGTTGGAAAATGAAGAGATAAGTACCAACTTCCTTATAAGCGCATAATGAAATTTGGGTCACCGGGGGGAGCGAAAGCACAAATTTATGAGCAAACTATGAAATAGAGTGAGTAAACTCTGTTTCATGGCGAGATTCCAAAAAGTACCAAAAACGTCAGCCAAATACAGGATGATTAAAAAATGAGAATTTTGTTATTTTTTCAAAAAATTTCAACTTTTTTAATTTTCACCAAAATAAGCCTATAGGGGGTTTTTCTATGCGAGGAATCAATTGCGCGCATTCCCGAACCTTGGAAACGCTTCCCTCACCCTGATTCAGGGAAGCGTTCTCAAGATCCAGCAATGTGCGCAATCGATTCCTCGCATAGAAAACTCTCTATAGTATTATCTTGGTGAAAATTAAAAAACTTGAAAATTTCTGAAAAAATCACGTAAAATTCTCATTTTTTTTAATCACCCCAAATGCTGGAAAAATTCATACTAAATAGAATTTCCCTCAGAACACAATTATTTCACTTTATGGCTATTATCCTGAACTCATGTTCAAAAGTCTGCTTCGACCACTGGTCACCCTCTCACACAACTCGTTTCATTTCACCCATTCATAATCTTCGTCTATGCTATGAACGCCAAATTTCGAACGGCGGATAATGTCCGTTGCCAACACGAACACCCATAACATATAACACTATAAAATTTTTCGCGCTTCAATTGCCATCCTAAATATGGCCAATTATTCAATTTGATTGGTCCCCCCACACCAGCTTCCAACTAATCTTTCAATGGACAAGACGAATTAAAGAATAGTAAAGAGAGAAAGAGAATTCAAGTCGATAAACTTTGGAAATTTTCGAAATTGAAAGGAAGCACGAAAATTTTTTCGAATGCGCCAATTTTAATAATAATCTAGTTTTATTATAAACGAAGGCTTTCTTTTGGAAGCAAATGAAATTGTGAAAATTGTTCAAAAATTAGTACAATCGAATCTCAACAAAAAAAACAATCGTTATATCGAATGAAACAAACACAAATGAAATGAGATAATGGACCAAATTCAGAGTTTTCGTGTCAATATTCTGGCAAATTCAAAAAACAATACGAATGAAACGAATATAGATGGAATGAATACAAATGAAACGATTGAGTAAAACGATACGAATGAAGTGAACACAAGTGAAACGACATGATGGACCAAATTCAGGGTTTTCGTGTCAATATTCAGACAAATTAAAAAAAACGATACGAATGAAACGATGTCATTTACAGACGGCAATTTGTAAAAGTACGACTGCGCCGAATGAGGCACCAAACGGGGCGCCGAACACGCCAAACGGGTCCCAATTAGGCCTAAGCCTACGCCTAGGCCTAAGCCTAAGCCTAAGCCTAAGCCTACGCTTAGGCTTAGACTTAGGCATAGGTCTAAGCCTAATTGGGACCCGTTTGGCGTGTTCGGAGCCCCGTTCGGCGTGTTCAGCGCAGTCGTACTTTTACAAATTGCCAGAAATCGATTTGTCTTTTTCAAAAAAGTTTGTGTATTACAACGAAAACATGAACGCAAATTCAAATTTCAAACGCAATTATCTCGAAAATTACGATTCAGAACTTGCTGTAAAAACAAAAAATGCTCCATTTTTCATGAACTTTCTTCCGAATATATAATTTTTACATACGAGTTTTTTGTCCAAGTAGATTGGTCATTTAAAAGCTAATTTTCGTTTCCCTTCAGTGCACGTGAAAAACTTGATTCAATTTTTCTAACGCTTATTAACCAAACATCAATAAATTGTTGAGCTTTTCGAGCACCAGATGTCAATGTCTATATTTATGTTTGGAATTTCTAATTTCTGCAGAAAAACAAACGATCCACATGTTGAGCCGATTTTCCAACTTAGGCTTATAAAAAATCCGTACTCGAGAGATAAATTGATAATCCCTTGTCTTTGTCTCAAGCTTTTGAGAAGTGGTTGTCAGTTGTTCGGAAAATGCCAGTGCCTTCTTTAGTCACAGACAAAAAGTAAACAACTGACTAATAAGAGACTAATAGGAGATGAGAATTTGCTCGAAAAATCATCGATGCTAACCAAAGATTAAGCAATTTCTGAAGGGAGAAGAAGAAGAAGAATTACACAAGAAGATCGATGGACAGAGAAGGGAAGTTCATAAATTTTCAAACTTTTTACATAATACATTCAGCGTTCATGCA
>JAQGCP010001816.1:0-11555 GCA_034699885.1 Acrobeloides thornei | reverse complement strand
AAACTTTTTTGAATTGTGTATTACAACGAAGAGCTTGTAACAAATTCAAAATTTCAAACGCAATTATCTCAAAAACTAAAACGATTCAGAGCATGCCGTAAAAACAAAAAATGCTCTATTTTTCATGATCTTTCCGAATATATCATTTTTTTCATATGATTGTAACTTACTACACTGGTCCTTTAACACAGCAGAAAAACTGTTGTGCATAGTACAACAGAAAAATCTGTTGACACAACAGAAAAAATTGTTGTGTTGTATACAACAGAATATTCTGTTGCACAACATAACAGAATAATTCCGTTGTACAATACAGCACAACAGATTCAAACACTGCCCCAGTAGCCTACCGAAGGGAGTGTAGGGCGATCGCCGCTCCCCACCCAGTTAATGAAGAATTATAAATTATCCCCCTAAGGGAACAAAGGTTTTTCTGATGCTGAAAATTATTTTAAAAAATTCCATTTTTTCAATTTCTTCAATAAAAATGTCATTTTTTTCACCAAAAATTGTCCAACAATGTCCAAAAGCCCAAACAAATTTTGCCCAAAGAACCAAAATTTAATATTTTTAGTTTCCAATTTTTTATATGGGGAGCTAAAGAATTGAAAGATCTTATACACAAAAGTAAATGTGCTCTTATTTATACGCTATGGGTCTCCTTTAATGGCAAACAATAATTTTTAATGTTTGTTCCGTCATTTAATGGACTTGAGCAGTGATTTTCACATTTTGAGATAAAAGAAAAATTTTAGGATTTTAGAAAAAATCTGGGGACTAATCTTATAAAGTATAGATTTCAAGGTTATTTTAAGCCCAAAAATGCTATGTCATGTCCTTTGACACCCTAAATATCAGGGTGACGCTAAATTTAATTTAACTTAAATTTATTTTAGGGTAGTGCCAAAATAGTTTTTTTTTCAGAGAATAAAAAGAAATTAATTTTTTGTCATAAGTTGTTATGCCTTTTTTCTATGCACTTTTATACGGAAAACATGCATAATTTTTTATTCAATCCATGCGACCATCATATCCTATATATAAAAACATCTCACGTCTAGATTACGTTCATAAGCATATATAATTGTTCCGTAACCTGTTTTTGACAATTATCCTTTACTTTTTTATTATATGCCATGCTTAAAGTGCTTAGTTAGCCAAAAAGTGTCATATTTCACTGTTATGATGCAAAATATGTAGTCTTATAGGTATTGATTAAGGAGAAATGTGTGTCAGTAAAAGGGGGCAAAATATGCGAATTCAAAATGGCTCCAAATCAGCTGATTTTTTTACTTGGAGGTTTTCGAGCATGGGGAACACGAATCCGAAGGAATTTTTCAATTTTGACCTCACGGGGCACCCTTATCGAAGAGGGGTGATATAAAAAACTTAGGTGTCACAAAATTTTTCACAAGGCCGAGCAGGCAATAACAGGAATATGAGAGGCCGAAAACCTCGCGTTCCAGAAAAAAGAGATAGAAGAAGGGGTAAAGGAGAAGGGAGAAAGATGGAAGGAGGAAAGGTAGAAGAGAGAAAGGAAAAAAGAGACGAGAGAAAAGTACAAAAGAGAATAGGAAAGGAGAAGGTGAAAGGAGGAGGGAGAAAAGAAAAAGGGAAAAAGAGAAATGAAAGATAAGATGGGAGAACCGGCTCAAATAGCACCGAAGGCGCATCGACCTAGGAACTACGAAAAAAGTGAAAGGAAGATCATAGTCCAGGATCAAATTATTATTTGGGGGTAGAGTCTAAAAGAGACCCAATTTTTGGGACCCTATGGATCCGGGACAAGGACCCATGAATCCTTGGGTCCCTGTACGGGATGCCAGTTGGGTCTTGGGTCCCGGACTCAGGACTCCATGGGGTCTCGGGTCCGTGGTCCCGTGGAGTTCAATCAACTTTTTTCCGAAAAGCTAGGACTTTAAGCCTTCTTTGTATATATACCAATATAAGAAAGGGTTAAAAATTAAATTATAAATAAAAATTTTCAAGACTCACATAGGCATGTTGTCGTTTAAGCACACCGAAGTGTGTATAGCGGCTAGACGATGAATTGTGAATGTGTGATGTCTTTAAGAAAAACTTTTTCCAATTTCCACCAATCAAAAAGTGTCAAAAATTTCACCTAAAATCCAATCAATTTTTAAGCAAAAAAAAACAATATTTTTACAACAAGAGCATTCTTGAGAGCAACCGCGAAAAAGTTCATCATTTTTGAGTAAATGTGCAAAAAAATTTCTTCCTAGTTTAAAAATTAAACATCGCATGAGTATTTTGAAAAAAAACTCAATAAATCTCATTTGTTTATGCGCAGCCTTGTAGCTCCCACTCTACAAAAAGGTATCAATTTCACACTTTTCCTCCCATAATCGAATTTTTTATGAACATAATACAATTAAGGGGTCTAATAAAAAATTAACATGTAAGGTGGTAAACTTAGCACTTCGCTCATAGACTGATCTTGACGTGAGTAGCGTTTTTCTCGCTCCATTTCAATTAAATAAAAGCAGAAGCAAAGTCGAGAAAGGAAATAATAAAATCGTCGTTAGTCAAGAAAAAATAGAGGGATGACGTTATACAAATTAACTATAATAGCTCTATTTTTGCTTAAGGGCATCCAAATTGGCGACCACCTAACTCGAATTTTAGGAGAAAAATAACAAAAAAACTGTTTTTGAAAGTTTGTGTATTAAAACGAAAACTTGCTTCCGTGCGGATCGTGTCAATACACCGACTTTTGGTGCAAAAATCATTTTTTGCATTGATTTTTTCAATTTTCATAAATGATTTTTTTACTTTTCATAAGCTATTTTGAGCAAATTCAAAAAAGTTTTTTGAAAAATTCATGTTAAAAAAAATTAAAAATCCGATTTTTATCGTGAACTTGGCTCAGTGGTAGTGCCCCAAGATTCGAGTCTAAGGATATTCTCAGAATAGCTTAAAATGACAGGAAAAATGGAGGAGTATTCCCAAGTTTTATGCATTGATAAAGAGTAATCCGAAGTTGTGAAATCTCGAGCACAAACTACACTTTTTGCAACAACTCCCACTTCTTATATCAAGAAATTATTTCCACATTTTTTAGACTTCAAAATCCTGCATGGCTTGGAAGACATAAAAGCACGTGAAGGAGACAAAGAACAAGTGTTCTCATGTGAAATAAACGATGGCGGCGATGTTCGAGTTATTTGGTAAGTGTCAAATATTTCATGGAAAAAGTTTCGAATTTTATTTTAAAACTTTTCATTAAGTCTGACAAGATGTCGTAAATATGTCAGAAGTTTTTGTGTTGTGGACTTATGAAAAATTTTATGAACAAAAATTTTTAAAGAAGATACTTAAAAGTTTAATAAAGGTTAAAGATTGACAAGATTTCACGACATAAAAAGATTTTCTTATGATGGTCAAGTGGATTTTTTTCGACAACCTAGCCCTCTTGGGGGCTGTCCAGATATTACTTTATCAATTTTTTAGATTTTTATACCCCTCCCCCCTCCAACGTTATAAAAAATGCAAAACGTTATCAACTTTTTGTGGAGAGGGCTAACCCCACCCCCTAACATGATAACGTAATATCTAGATAGCTCCATTCGCAAAAATCTCATTTTCTACTTTTTGCTTCAATACACAGGCCTTTTCTGAACTAGGGAAGCGTTTTTTTGCTTTGACAATGCCAAATTCGGATTCCCCCGCATGTTTGTACCTCTAGAGGGGTCATTTTCAAAAAGAAATTTTTGAAAATTTTTCCACGTAGATGGCCCTCTCCCCTATTGTGTAGTAGCTCAAAAATTTTTGAAATTTTGACCTTTGCCTACGCTTTTCGGAATTTTGGTACCCCATGCGGCAAAGACGAATGAATGTAAACTCTATAAAAACACCAAAGCACATTTCACCTTTCAAATTCGATTTATGGCGTAAGAGAAAACCCACAATTTTTCACACGATTGATTTCAAAAAGCCCAAACGGAAATGAATAAGAATAAAAAATGCGCAAAAATTTTTCTATGACCAAAATCTCATACTTTTATTATACATGTCTCTTATTCGATTCTATTGGGATATAAATAAAAAAAGAGCGTAAAAAGAATTATCGATAATATTATAAGGATTCATCAGATAAACAAAATTTGTGGGGTATAAAAAGATTCATTAGATTTGACTTGTTGGCCTAGATTTTTTTCGTCAATTTTTATAAAATTGAGCTTTTTTATGCTCTTTGATCACCAAGCTACAAATCTGATTAGGCCCAGATAAATTTTTAGAAATTTTAAAAATAGTTTTGATAACTTAAGGGACAATTCAGTTTTAAAAACTTTTTACGTTTTCAGTAAGTTCAAGCTGGGGTAACCATTTGTTGCGATTTTTTAAAATTTTTAGCCTTTTTACAATTTTTTAATTTAAAGGACTAGCAAATTTTTTATAGCTAAATGAGACAAACAAAATGATACCAAAATTATCCAATTTGAACATTATTTTGGGTTATTGAAACGAAAACCCTGATTCATGTTTCCGTTTCAATAACCCAAAACAATTCCCAAATCGTATAATTTTGGTGTCATTTTGTTCGTCTTATTTAGCTATAAAAATTGCTACAATGTTCATTTTATGAGAAGTTAAAATATCGATTTTTTCACAAAAAATTCAAAAAAGTTTGTGTATTACAACGAAGAGCTTGGACACAAATTCAAATGCAATTATCTCGAAAATTGCAACGATTCAGAACATGCCGTAAAAACAAAAAATGCTCCATTTTTCATGAACTTTCTGAATATCAACAAAATGGAAACTTTTTGCCCACTGAACTGGTCCTTTAAGCATTTTTAATTTTTATGATTTAAAAAAAATTTAATCCATTTTTTAATTTTTTACGAATTTTTTAAGCGCTTACTAATACACCTTTTTAGGTACAAAGACAATCGCGAAATAACCTCATCTGACAAGTTCACCATCACTTTCCAAAACCGTATTGCTACGTTATCCATCAAAAACATCTCACCAACCGATGCCGGATCCTATCACTGTGTCTTCGAAAAAGGAACCACTCAAATCCAATCAGGAGCTAAGCTAACAGTCACCAAAAAGGCTGGAGAGAAACCAGAACCCGATGCGAAGAAAAAGAAGATAACGAAACAAGGCACTCCACCATCGGATATTTTTGATAGCCCACCATCATTCCATCATAAATTGTCTGATGAAGTAGTAAAATTGGGAGGATCGATAGTTTTATCGGTGACTGATACAACGATGCCAGAGCCAGCAGTAGAATGGTTTAGGGATGGTGTGAGGATCATTTCAGGTAATTACTCATACAGATTGAAACATAGATGGATAGGAAGTCCATTAGTGGAATTTTCCGAAAATTCAAATGTTTTCGTTTCAATAACCCAAAAAAGTGTTCAAATTGGATAATTTTGGTGTCATTTTGTTCGTCTTATTTAGCTATACAAATTGCTACAATGTTGAAAATTTAAAAAATCGCTTTTTTCGTAAAATTTTTTTTAATTTTTCATTTTTAGACCAACAAAAATACTCCTGCCGCCATGAAAAAGGCCTATACGAACTTGAAATCCTTTCCGTCGAAGCCATTGATGATGCTCAATGGAAAGCCGTAGGAACCAACCAATTTGGCACATGCGAAAGCGAGTGCCACCTCACTGTCATCAAACCTGACGAAAACCGAAAACCCGAATTTTGGACATCCCTTATGGACACCACGTGTTATGAAAAAGATATGCTGAAACTGGAAGTCACTGTCATCGGTGTACCTGATCCAAAAGTCGTTTGGTACAAAGATGGCCAGAGGTTGGACTACAGCACGGAATACCGAATTGTTGATGAAGATAAGAGGAAATTTTCTCTAACAGTTTTAAGTGCAGCTAAAAAACATGCTGGCACCTATGAATGTCATGCGGAAAACTCGATCGGAAAAGAAGTCTCGACGTGTAAAGTCACAATCCGAGAAGGACGATCAAAACAAGGTGAAGGCGAAGAAGCACGTGCACCAGTTTTCCGTATGCCTCTACCAGCAAGCCGAGATGTCCCAGAAGATATGGAAGTCACTCTTGTTTGTACTGTCACAGGAACACCTGCGCCAGAAATTTCTTGGCTTAAAGATGACTATCCAGTCAATTTCGCCGAGACCTATTATGAAAACGGTGTAGCAACTTTGATTATCAGGAAGGCGAAACCGACTCATAGTGGTGTTTTCACATGTGTGGCTACAAATACACATGGTGTGGCAAGATCGATTGGAATGGTATATGTCCAACCTGGAGAGCAAAATGTGCATATAGCACCTAAATTTAAGGTAGAATTGTAAATTACTCTCTGGGGGTGGAGGCCGAAAAGTCGATCAAAACACAGACTTCAAGATCGCAACCCTCATTTGGTCCCCCTCCCGACGGGGTCGAAAATTTGGCGACTAAAACCATGGATGAATAGGAGGGGGGGGGGGTCGTAAACCTCCTCGCGCGGCGGATCTAAAGGAAATTTTTGCCTTTCGACGCCCCCCCCCATTTTTCGGGGCCCTCGCGGCGCAGAGGGTTGTAATTACGAACCCCTATTCAAGTATGCCCCAACCCTCCCTTGACCCAACCCCCCAGGTGAAAACCTGGGGTCTGTCCATGTATGATCCAGACCCCTGCCATTTGCGTTCTATTGTAAACTAGTACCAAAAATTAAACTCAACAATTTAAGGAGTTACTGCCAAATGTCTCCGTGCTGGAAAATTCCGAAATCGTGCTTGAATGTTGTGCCACCGGCAAGCCCACCCCATCCACTAACTGGTACAAAGATGGTCTGAAAATGATCATGACTAACAGAATGCTGCTGTATACTGATAGAAAAGGTGTAGTTCGTCTCAATATCATGAATGCCACCCCGGATGATGCCGGTGAATATTGTTGTGAGGCTGAGAATTCTCAAGGAAGAGACTATACCCATTGTACTGTCAAGGTTATTGACACCGGATTAAGTGCTAGTAAACGAGGAAGAAGTCGATCTCCGTCACCGAGACGAGAAATTGATGGTTCAGCTCCAATCATCACCAGACATTTATGTGATGCGAAAGTACATGAAGGAAATCGAGAACTCTTGGAATGTGAAGTCCAAGCTTTCCCCGAACCGACGATTGAATGGCTAAAAGATGGAAAACCGATCACGGAAAGTCGCACTCTAAGACTGTATTTCGACGGCCGTATCGCCTTTTTGAAAATCTTCGAAGCCCATTGGGAACACCAAGGTGTTTATGAGTGCAAGATCGAGAATAAGCATGGTTCCGTCACTTCCAAAGCAAACATCACCGTAGAATCCGCTGCAGCATCTGAAGAATACGTGCCCAACATGCCTCGTTTCACTCAAAAACTTCAAAACATCCAAGTTGAAGCCGAAAATCAACCCATCACACTCAAATGCGTCGTCGAAGGCACGCCACAACCAGAAGTTCGCTGGTTACTCAATGGCAAAGCTATCCATCTTGGTCAAGAAATTTCCGCAAGAACTGTAGAAAAAGAGTACTTTTTGGAGATCTCTAAATTTTCTTCGAAATTCTGTGGTACCTACACCGCTGTTGCCACTAACATGTATGGTGAATACCATAGCTCTGCAACGGTGGCCTTTATCGAAAATGAGCTAGCTAGACAAGAATCCACGGCATCGATCAAGTCTAAAAGACCTAGACTTGATGATCAATCACCGATTTTCAAAGAGCTTTTACAAGACCAAACTGTTAGTGCTGGATCTAGCACTATTCTAAAATGCCAAGTTAATGGGTATCCAGATCCAGAAATCATCTGGCTCAAAGATGGTGAGATCCTCAAATCGACGAGAAGGAAACAACTTGGATTCGACGAGAATGGAAATTGCACATTGAGCATTTCAAACTGCTCGCGAGAAGATTCTGGTATCTACATGTGTACCGCGAAAAATGAACATGGTATACAATCTACAGATTGCTCGCTTACAGTAACCAGCCCACAAGGAGAGGACAAACGTCATATGGTAGTGGATGATACCGAAGAAGTTGATTCGGAAAAACCAGTTTTTACTCGAACTCCACCTGGAGAATTCAAAGTCCCCGAAGGAGCAAAAGTGGAACTCGTTGCCAAAGCAATTGGAAAACCTGCTCCTGCGATGAAATGGCTCAAAGAAGGTCGACCAATCTCCCGATCGAACAAAGCCTATGACTGGTGGGTCACTGGCGCCGGAGAATATGTTTTAGAAATCGATACTGCAGTCATGAGATCATCAGGAGTCTTCTCCTGCCTTGCTGAAAACATGGAAGGCTCAGCAATGACTCACACCGAACTCATCGTCGCAAAGCGTTCTTACAACCTTGGACTCTTACCATCCGATGCTCCACCAAGCTTCGAAAATGAACTCCAAGATCTCGGTGTTGCCAACGGCCATTCCGCTGTCCTCAAATGCAAGGTCAATGGCTACCCCGAACCTAGTCTACGCTGGTATTTCATCGATGATGCTCGAAAATCCACTCCTCTACTCGAACTCAAAAACATCTGGACAGAGTATAGGTATGGTGAAGATGGCGAAGTTCGTGCCAACTCCGTAGTAAAAGCTCAACAAGGTACCTATCAATGTGTTGCTACCAACGAACATGGTCGTGCGATTACATCCTGTTATTTACTTGTGGGAGAAATGTCGGATGAGCCAGCTGGTCCAGCTAGGTTTACCAAATGTTTGAGAGATATTTGGACACCATTGGGTGGAAATGTGGAATTCGACGTTGAAGTTGGTGGCTATCCACTACCAGAAATTGTCTGGTATCATGATGAAAAGATGGTTTATGAAGGAAGAAATAAACAGGTGTGTTTTTGATCAAGTTTTGATGAAACTTTTATGGCAAACATGTAGGAGAAAATTGAAAAGTGGCGAAAAAATTTGCAAAAATTTTTTTGACTGTTCCAAAAATTTGAGACTTATCTTTTTCATTCTATCTAAGTCGTATCATTTTAGATCGCTTATCCATCTCCATCCCGTTGTGTCCTCCGCATCTTCAACGTCCAAATCTCCGACCTCGGTCGCTACACTGCCGAAGCCTTTAACGTTCACGGACAACTCTGTACAAACGCTCAACTCAACGTTGGAAAACCACTAGTCAATGATGCACCAAACTTTTCTGAATTCAAGCAAGACGAGATTATCGTGCAACAAACCGAAAAGATCGAAAAATCTACCAAACGCCGCGGAGCCATCGAAGAACTCGAAGACGAAGGTGGTGTGAAGAAAGTCCGCATGCATCTAAAGAAAAAAGGTGTTGTGCCAACAGTGGTAGAGGAGGAGAGTGAGCTGAAATCGCCTGTGTTTGGTGAGATAGAAGCGGAAGAAGCGGATCAATCTAAAGAACAATCTGCGATGGAAGAAATCCGTAGACTAATTCATACAAGGAACAAGAAAAACTGCGCCCCGAAATTTGTCGTCAAGCCTAAGCCGAAGAAAACATTGGAAGAATTCAAATCACTTCGGCTCAAAACAGCAATTTCGTCTAACCCATCTCCAGAAGTTAAGTGGGACAAGGATGGTATTGTCCTAGAAACTGGAAACAAATATTCCATATACAACGATGGAGACTTTTACTATCTTGAAGTCCATCAAGTGAGCTCGTACGATTCCGGCTTTTACAACTGCACTGCTACAAACCCAGATGGTTCTGCAAATTGTACGTCTGAAGTTGAAGTGGAACCAGTGTCAGACACTTCGAAAGAAAAGTCCAAGAAACGAGTGCATAAAGAACCAGTAGCACCAACTTTCGTCCAAGTCCTCCCTGAAAGTAAACAAGCCAATGCTGGTGAATCGATTTCCATCAAATGCTCCGTTTCTGGCTACCCCACTCCGTCAATCTCTTGGAAACGGAATGCTGTCCCACTTATTCCAGAACCAAACCGATACCAGATGTTCTATGATGGAGAATGTGCTACTCTCAAATTCGATGTCCTCTCCTCCACTGATACCGGAATCTACACATGTATTGCCGAAAATAACGCTGGCACTGCATCAACCCAAACGAATCTCGACGTGTCTAAACCCGTGATAAAAGAAGAAGATGGTCTCCCACCTAAATTTTTGAATCCCATGCAAAGAATGTTGCATTTATCTGGTGGTGAAGAAATCACGCTCAGAGGAGAAATTATTGAAGGCACAGAGCCGATTTCATGCACTTGGATTCATAATAAAATGGATATTCCCGATTCGAGTGGATTTAAATATATTCGAGACGGAAAAGATTCGCTATTGGCGATCAAAGATGCTTTCCCAGAAGATAGTGGAGAATATGTTTGTGTAGCAGCAAATAAATATGGGTCTGCTAGATGCAATATTGAGCTGCAGATTTCTGGTAAGGATTATGAATGGTGGACAAGTACAATCTTTTTTCTAGAAAATCTCAGAGCACCGGTGCCTGGCGACAAACCTATCGTCAAAGCACTCAACAAAATCATTAGTGCTCAACCTGGTGGTACTACAGAAGTTAAATTTTCGGTTAAAGCAACCACTGAACCAGTGATTTCCTGGTTCTTCGGTGAAAAACAGATCTTGCCAAGCATGAAATATGAAGTGAGACATTTGTTAAATGCCCCCCCCCCCCAGTACTACGCATTGCTGGTAAAGGGGGACAAAGGGACATGTACCCCCTCCTCCCTGTATCCAAAAAATTTTAATTTTTTCTCTTTATTATAACGGTCCACTTATGTTTTTTTCACAAAATTTTGAAAAAATATTACCATGAGCTCTACTTTGAATATGTTCATAATGATATCGTTTTTTCTGTCATAAAACAGCTCATCTTTAGTCGATTCTAAATCAAATTTTGGACAAAAAATCTTTTAAAAACATGAGGGTAAGGGGAGGACCCTTCTGAAAACATTTTTTTATTTTAGCCCCTCTCGAAATAGAATCCTAGTGTCGCCTATGACGACCGTTTGTCTGAAATAAAGGGTCCATTTATGACTCTAATCAAAATTTTTAGACCCTAAGCGAAGGAAACCAATTCACCCTTCGCATCCACAACCTCACTCACGAGGATCTAGGCACCTACAAACTTATGGCAATGAACAGCGGTGGCACATCCGCTGAAGCTGTTCAGCTAATTTTTGATCAATCAAAACTCAAAGAAACCCAAGAAGGTATGAAAATTTTGAATTTTTTAAATGTGGATGTTGACATTTTTTTGTTTTAGCGTTCTACAAGCTATGTTCCATGTTTTATTTGAGTATTTATGTGCAGGAAGTTGTGTACATGTTTGTGATGTCTTTCAAAAATACTGATTTGGTCAGAGTTTTGTGACGTTTTATTCGTTTTGTCTATTTTCAATTTTTGTTCCTGTTGACACTGTTTCATAAAAAATTTTTAACACAATGATTTGGCATTATCTTCGGAATCATAGCGAATTATTTGATGCGGTTTTTTTAAAGAATAGTAGACTAAATACCGTAAAACTTCTAATAGAACCCCATGTAAACGTAAAAATTTTCTTAAAAATCAAGTTTAAATCGGATTTCTTCGAGCGAGCACTTTTTGGATAGCCCTGAGGATAGGGAATATGCTAT
>JAQGCP010001815.1:0-11558 GCA_034699885.1 Acrobeloides thornei | reverse complement strand
TCTCCTCGAAAAAGGCCTATGGGGATGAAAAATTGTTATTCTCTGTATATTAATATTTTTTTAAACCGTTTGCACTTGGTTTGAGAGAAATTGGAATCGGGCAGATCTTGGGGTTCCCTTGTTAGCTCGCCGAGATGAGTAGAACGAATACCATAACATGTGGTTTTCCATACCGAGCCCATAGCCGAGTGGCTAAAGTGACATATTTACAGTTTATAGGGTCGGGTTCGAATTCCGCTTCGAATTTAAAACTGTCTAAATTTCATGAAAATTTTTGCACATCTCCATCTTAGTCTCTAAGACACTTTGCTATCATTTGTGGGGCAGTAAATATTTTCTTGAGCTATCCAATAATTTTTTCTTTAAAGAACGTATCATCCGTCTACAATGACAATGGGAACTCTCTTTGGAATACAAGAAATGGTGTAAAGCCAAGAGATACTCCACTTTGTGGATTTGATGGAAGAGGTTGTCCTCTACCAGTCTTCGAACAGTATAAGACGATCATCATCATCGGGATTGTTGTAATAATTTTAATCGTCGTCGCAATTTTTGGTGGTATCGGATATGTTATCAAGTAATGGAGCTACTACATAATAGGGGGGGGCACCCACGTGAAAATTTTTCGAAAAATTTTTTTCTGGAAATGACCTCTCTAAATGTAAAAACATGCGGGGAATCCGAATTTGACATTTCGAAGAGAAAAACAATACACCTTCCCGGATTCAGGGAAAGCGTATGTATTGAAGCAAAAAGTCGCAAAAATGCGATTTTTGCCTAAAAGCGACCACTTTTGGGGTAAAAATGTGCGGGGGAATCCGAATTTGACATCTATCAAATTCCTCGGATTCAAGAAAAGAGGAGGTGACCCCCCCCCCCTATTGCGTAGTAGCTCACAAGTAATCAATCATCCTACTACATTAAACGTATAATGCGTGTGTATTTGTCTATGCATACGACCTCGGGAACGTTTAATTTAAACCCGGAACGCGATTGCTAAAGTTGTAGGGGGCGATGAAAGAAGACGATTGATACCAAAATCATCGAAATCGGAGACAAAATAACATTTTTTTACATATATTTTTACGTATACGTAAAATACCCCCTATTGTCATCTATACTCATAAGTATATACCAATGAGTAGCGCCGCTCAGGAGTACCGCTCGGAGTTACTCTCGAAGAAATCGCGAGAAAAGTTTCCATTTTTAAATTTTTTATAGCGTATCAAAGGGAGAAGGAGCCCCTGCCTGAAATCGAAAAATGAAAAATTTTCCCATTGGAAACTTTTCCCGAGATGAATGGACATTTAAACCATATTTTTTAGCTTACGTATCCGGGAAACACAACGACAAAATAAACTTTGGCAAGTTCCTCTTAATAGTCTTATCCAGGTCAAAATGAAGGTAGCGACTTAAAATTTTTTTAACATCACCAGTTTTAGCATAAACACACTGGAGAACAAAGTATGCACTCGATTCGCTCAGGACCGAGTACCTCAACAAAACTCACGATCGAGAGTGTAAAAGGCAAGAATGTAAACATGTATACATATCAACAAGAAACAGTTGTGGGATATAAACACCGAGAGAGGCCAGTTTTGGTCAATGATGATATGAATGAGTTTAGGATGGTAGGTGTAGCTGTGGGAGGGGAAAAATCTTCCATCCATAGGTGGATCACGGCGCACCAAAATGCCGAAAAGGTGCAGGCAAGGGACAATAAAAATTTCGCCAATCGACTCACTCGCCGAGCGTTTCAAAACGAGTACTATATCATGGGTTTTGGGGTTTGATCCATGGCAGGTTGGCTAACGTGCTCGGCCTTCACTTCACTTCAAATTATGAAATGGGTATAAAAATTTAGATGAGGCAAATTGATCACGACAACTTGAATCGATTCATTGGTATGGTTATCGATGGCCCGGAGATTTTGTCAATTTGGAGATTTTGTGCAAGAGGGAGCTTAAAGGTTAGATATGCTTATGCTTAAAGGACCCATCCAGTCAGTTATAATCACATGAAACAATGATATATTCGGAAAGATCATGAAAAATGAAGCATTTTTTGTTTTTACGGCATGTTCTGAATCGTTGTAGTTTTTAAGATAATTGCGTTTGAAAATTGAATTTGTGTACAAGCTCTTCGTTGTAATACACAAACTTTTTGAATTGTGTGCACAAAAATCGACAAATTTAAATCAAGCTTTTTAGGATGTCATCAATAACAACACTCTAAACATGGATTCATTTTTCGTATTTTCCCTAATCCGAGATGTTTGTGAGGTAAAAAATTTCAAAAACTTGAGAAAAATCCCAATTTTTAGGGCTTATGGTTCATCCATAACTCTTTCCTTGGCTGCCACGGTTATTTAAAATCCACTGATTGCCTAATCGATGATCGTTGGCAAATAAAAATTTCCAACTATGGCTTGAAAAAGTTTAAAACCGATACTAAGAAAGCCACAGGTTTGAATTTTATCGTCTCGAAAATCCATAACTCAATTTTTAGACCTCCTCTGGACTTCTCCCGAACTTCTCCGCGAGAAAAATTCACTAGGTACCAAGCCTGGTGACATATATAGCTTTGCTATTGTCTGTTCTGAAGTTGTTAATATGAAAAACGCTTGGGAACCGAGTGAAGTGCATGGGAACGGTCCAGAAGAAATCGTTTATCTGGTTAGGAAAGGTGGCCCAAGACCACTTAGACCAACGATACAACCTGCAGTTGCGGATATTAATCCTGCATTGGTAAGGCACCTATGAAAAAGACATAGGGTAAACCAGTGGCGTAGGCAGAAGGGTCGGCTACGGGGGCACTTACTCAAAAAAGGTCAAAAAAGAACATAAGAGTCCCCCCAAAAAACATAAGGGGGACCCTTATGATTAGGGATTTAGAAAAAATTTGACCAACTAGGGGCATCTGCCCCCCTCCCTGCGACCCCCTTGCTTACGCCACTTGGATAAATGTATTTTAAACAATTCAGCTCCATCTAATCCGTGATTGCTGGAGTGAAAGTATTAGTGAACGACCCAAAATCGACACAGTTAGATCTTTGTTGAAATCGATGGTGGCTGGAAGAAGTGCTAATCTCATGGATCATGTGTTTAGCATGCTAGAGCAATATGCAGTTTCTTTAGAGGAAGAAGTCGCAGAGAGGACGAAGGAATTGGTAGAAGAAAAGAAAAAATCGGATGTCTTGTTGTATAGAATGTTGCCCAAGTAGGCATAAATGTTGTGACCAGCACCTTAGGCAGGATTTCTCGACGGGGGAGGACATATGAAAAACATAAGGGGACCCTAATGATAGAAAAAATTTAAATTTTCTGGTTACGGGAGGGCATGTCTCTTTGTCTTCCCTACCTACGGCATTGATTGTGACCGAAATCTTTCGGACGCAAGGGGACCCGAACCCTTGATAGTGCCGCTATTCAGAGCACTTTAGCAGCACACGGATCACTACATCATTTGGTCCCTGAAAGGCTGCGCGTTAATTTCGAACTTGAAGTAGTACCAATCACAACAATCTCTATATATTATGTTTAGACAAATAGCTGACAGGCTCAAACTTGGACAATCGATTGAACCAGAAACTTTTGATTCCGTTACAGTGTTTTTCTCGGATGTGGTTTCTTTTACTGTGTTGGCTAGTAAATGTACCCCACTTCAGGTATACTCTGACCAGTGGCATAGGAAGAAGGGCCGTCTGGGAGAGGGGAGGAGAGCACTTCAAAAAAGTGCCACACCCGTTTGAAGGGACTAGTTACACCACTGACCCTGACTACTTTATTTTTTGTTTGCGGGATATCTAAATATGACGTAGCACCGAAAAAATCCACCAAAATTCATCATTTTCACTAAAAAGCTCCATTTTCTGAGAATTTTCAGCTAAAAAAGGGCTATTTTTAAGCCGAAAACCACCAGAAAGTGGCAATTTTTGGTGAAAAATCGAAAAATTATGTCTGGGGGTAACTAAGTCATACTTTAGTATCCTATTTTTGAATATGGTAATCTCTTTAGGTTGTCAATCTCCTCAACGATTTGTACACAATATTGGATGGGATCATCAGTGACTATGATGTCTATAAAGTAGAAACTATTGGTGATGGTTACCTCTGTGTTTCGGGTCTTCCACATCGAAATGGAAGCGAGCATGCGAGACATATTGCAAACATGGCATTGTCGTTTATGCGAAGTTTGGACCGATTTAGGATTCCGCATTTACCGAGTAGGCTCTTTATTTTTTACCAGTTGGTGTACTCGATTTTGATACTTTCACGTAAACAAGGCACTTGCACAGCCAAGAGAGATCGTTCCATCGTTCGAGTCAAAGGCGGGAAAAAAATCACACAATAGGCTGTGGTGTATCCAGAAAACTTTTCACTTTACACTTTGCAACAATTAAAATAGGTCCCAGATCCACTGTATAAACAGCGCTCACAGGAGCTCCCTTGTCAAATTCGTCAAAATTGAAAAATTCGAAAAAATTAAAAAATTCGTCAAAATTTGAAAATTTCGGCCGTTCCGGAGGGGGTACATGTACCCATCCTCCCACGGGAAAAAAAGTTTTAAAAAGTCTAAAGGGTCTCCCTATGTTTTTGATCAAAGCAACCCCCCCCCCCCCATGAAAAATCCTGGATACGTGACTGTCCCCTGTTCAACAAGAAAACGAATTTATGCAAATTTCAGACGAGCGCGTCCAACTCAGAATTGGCATACATACTGGTGGTTGTGTATCTGGTGTTGTTGGCTTGGCTATGCCCAGATATTGTCTTTTTGGAGACACCGTAAATACTGCTTCAAGAATGGAAAGCAACGGGAAACGTAGGCAATTTGTAAAACAACCAAATTTTTTAGACAATAATTTTAGCCAACAAAATTCACATCTCTGCTGAAACCAATCATTTTTTAACGCGAGTCATTGGAGGCTACGTTACAGAAAGTCGTGGTGATGTCATTATCAAGGCAAGAAAACAGATTTGAGAATTGAGAAAATTTCATTTTCAGGGCAAGGGTGTCATGGAAACGTTTTGGTTGATCAGCTCATCGGATGACATGCGTGGCCGAAATCAGAACCATTCGAATTATACCCCACCAAGAGAGAATACATCTTTTCCAAAACAGACATCAAATGGTACACCACCTGTGGGTTTGTATGAAGGTTTCAAAATGGAATTGGTAAATAATGGTCGTTGATCGAATCTTTTTTTTGTGAATTTTTATATTACTTTTTTAAAATTTCAAGCATGCTCTTTTTTACCAAATTTTTATACCAAAAATCTAAATTAAAAAAAGTGGAATGTTGTGATTTTTACATGACTTTGGAAGCCGAGATTTTTTCTTTTAGATACAAAATGTTTTTAAACATTTTAAAAAATGATTCCTCTATAGGTAGTTTTATCCTGGGAATCGATTGCGAGCATTCATGACGCGCGAAAACGCTTCCCTGATTCAGGGCCATCAGTGTCTCAACGGTGATGACCCTGAAATAGGGTCAAAAAAAGCATTTTCAAGCTTCAGGAATGAGCGCAATCGATTTTACGCATAAAATTACACATAGAGGGGTCATTTTTTAGAAAAAATTGAAAAAATCATCAAAAATTGAATTCTAAAAAATTGAAAAATGTCGCCAAATTCATGTCAAAATCACAAAAATCCACTTTTGGCCTCACTCTATAATTTTTACTTTGACCAAAAAGCTAATTTATAAAAGTTATTTTAAAATAATATATTACAATGACTAATAAATTCGTAAGTTTAAGAGAAAAAAATTTCGTAACTAGATTCCTCGGTTACGTGAACGAGAACGGTGTTGTGCACCCAAACTCTAAAAAATCCTCTTTAGAGAGAAAGTTTACATAGAAAACTTACAGGGCTAGAATAGTCACGACGAACAGTAGTGCTAGAACGACTCCCTTGGAGTCGTATTTTAGCTAAATTGCTTTCTGCTAGATCGGCTCGAGTTTCCGCATCTTCAAGCATATGTTGAAGTTGACGATATTTCATGAGATTAGTGCCAGCCAGTTCTTCCTAAAATTATTATACTCTTAAAAGGAGAAATGTTTGTCTGTCTGTGCGGGCTAACTTTTTTTCTGCCCTATTTTTTAACGGGATGGGGAATGACTCAGAATTTTGCCCTGAGTCTAAGAAAATAGGTCCCAACTATGGAAACAATCATCTAAAGAGTCTACGGGATTCCCCGTCGGGGGTCCAAAAATCAATTTTCCAAAAGGTTCTCCAAATCAGCTAATTTTTTGTACTCGAGGGTTTTCGGGTATCGGAAACACGAAAACGAAGGCCCCGAATCTATAAAAAAAAATCATCTAAGGGATCTACGAGATCTCCCATCAAGGGTCAGAAAATCGATTTTCCAAACAGTTCTCCAAATCGGCTGATTTTTCCGTATTTGGGGGGGGGGGTTTCGGGTATGGGGAACACGAACCCGAAGGTCCCAACTCTAGAAAAAACATCTAAGGGGTCTACGGACCTCACCCCCTCCCGCTGGGGGTAAAAAAAAATCGATTTTTCAATAAGTTCTCCAAATCGTACTCGGAGGTTTTCGGATATAGAGAACACGAAGGTCCCAACTCTAGAAAAATCATCTAAGGGTCTACAGGACCACCCACTACCACCAATGGGTTAAAATAATTTCAGAAATGACGCCAAATAGATTAATTTTTTGTACTCGGAGTTTTCGGGTAGAGAGAACGAATTCGAAAAAATTTTTCAATTTTGAATTCACGGTGCACCCCCTCGTCTTAAAAATTTCTAATTTCCTCTAATTTTTGCAAAAAAAAACCACCGTGCCGCTAGATTACTTGGAGCGATGCTCGCAAAATTTGGCTTAAGTAATATTCAAATGGACCCTTACCGCTTCTTCAACTTGTTTCTTATACGTCTTAATCTTGCTTTGAAGCTTATTTATCAGGTCATAAACCTTTTCAGCACCGACTTTATCCTCTTCCACTCTAACTTGAAGCTCTTTAGCAATCCTATCCCTCTCCTTCAAATTTTTCACTGTTTCTTGATGTTGTTTTGATTCAGCACCAATCAATCCTTGAAGCTCTCTGATCTTGATCTCAAATTGGGCAATCTTCTTTCGAAAGCCTGCAGAATTGAGATTTTCCACTTCTTCCAACTGTGCCTGCATATCTCTGATTTGAAGCTCATAACTTTTGAGTTTAGCTTCAAGATCTTGTGCATGATCTTGTTCACCGTGCAGAGCTTCGGCGAATCTAGCAGCGTCGATAGCAGCGTTTTTAGCGCGTTCTTCGGAATTTTTGAGGTTGTTAGTGATTGCTTTGATTTCGGAGTTTAGGGCCTAAAATGGGATTTTTTTATCGGGGAATGTTTTTTGTGTAGCATACGTGAATTTCTTGCTCAAGTTTACGGTTGTTAAAGGATAGAATTGAATTGTTGTTGGAAAGATCTTGAATAGTTTCTCGGTATGACTCTTTTTCAGCTTGTCGAAGTGCTCTTTCGGCCTAAACGCGTTTTTCGGGACTAGGACGTTTCGAAACAAATTGATTGAAACGGACTTTTCGAAATACGCTTGCGAAACAAACACATAACCAAAAAATTTTTCGAAAAGTCCGTTTTGAAACAAATGCTTGAAACGTCATAGACCAATTTTTCAGATAAATTTTAGCATAGACATACTTGTTGATAGTTTCTGAACAATTCTTCTTTTTCATTTTGCAATACTTGAACTCGTCGTTCAGCCTTTGCCAGCTGATCTCGGAGTTCACCTCTATTTCTTTGTTCTTCATCAATAAGCTGTTGAAGATCTTGAATACTTTCTTGATAGTGTTTAATGTTCTTTTGAGCTTCCAGATTCATCTTATTTTGTTGATCGAGCGCAATTTCTAGCTCCTACAATTGGAATTTCGTAATTCAATTTTTTCGAATTTTTGATGAATCAATTTTTGTGAAAAATTGGTAAACTTTAACTTCGGAACGGGATTCGAATAATAGACCTATAAGAGAAATCCTGTCACACTACCCACTCAGCCATGAGATTCTGTAGCGTCTGTGTACAATATGGTATTAATTTTACTCGTCTCATTGATCTGAGTCGAATGGAATTACTCGTTTTTAAAATTTTGCCTCCAATTTTCGCCAAAAAAATTGCCGTAAGGGGATCTACCCCTGCATACTTTTAAGTTATTAAAATAATCTTTTATAAAGTCCATTTTCGCCACCAATGAGAAAAAGTCCGGGGCGATGGTCAAGTGGTCCAAGACGCCGCCCGTCCGATCTGACAATTTAAGCAACGTTGGGTCCACAGGTTCGATCCCACTAGAGCAAAATTTTGATTTTCAAAAAAAGTCTTTTTGAAAATTTTCGAAAAAATTGCTCAAAAATCGCGACGGTGCCATTTTTTGGGTATCCCTGTACTTACGGTGATCTCAGTTTCCATCTTTTTCTTATGTCTCATAAGTTCCGCTTTGCTTCTAGTCTCATTTTCAAGACTAGCATTCATGTATTCCAGTGCACGTTTATGATTCTTTCTCGTATTTTCAAACTCTTCTTCTTTCTCTTGAAGCCGCTTTTCAATCTCTGATCGGATTTGTGAGACTTCAACTTGTGCTCTCATAAGTTGTGCTTCTTCAGACTCGATTCTGGCTTCCATGCCTCCAAAAGCATGTTGCATCTCTTCATTTTCGAGTTCTAGACGGCGGCAGAGTTTTTGAAGCTCGGTAACGTTTTTGCCGCCATCTCCGAGTTGGTCTTGGAGGTCTTTGAGGTCTTGTGCCAGAGCCTTATTTTCTCGGCGAGTGACTTCTGCCTAAAAAATGGTTATGGACAAATTTAGCGCGTAATCAGCAAAAATTTCGATGTAGTGGGGTTTAATAGGCACCGCTATGGTGAGATTCCAAAGGACTCCCCCGCCCAAGAATCATGGAAGAGGGAAAGATGGAGAGACTATGTTCAAATTATTTTGGCGTACCTAGAGAAATATAGTAAATCGGAAACAAGAACCAGTTCACTCGGAAAAAACACTATGAAAAAGTTATATACATAGGTTACCAAGGGGGAGGGGTACAGTATCCCCCTCACCACTCATCCTCGGACCTTCAGCCTTTATAGTCATTCATCCAACCATCATGGGGATGGATGGATGAATGACAAAAACTA
This sequence comes from Acrobeloides thornei, assembly GCA_034699885.1. Classification (NCBI taxonomy): domain Eukaryota; kingdom Metazoa; phylum Nematoda; class Chromadorea; order Rhabditida; family Cephalobidae; genus Acrobeloides; species Acrobeloides thornei. The sequence continues at coordinate 2,423 of JAQGCP010001815.1, read as the reverse complement.
AAGCGATTCAGAACATGCCGTAAAAACAAAAAATGCTCCATTTTTTATGGATTCTCTGAATATAATTTTTTCATAGTGTTTTTTCCGAGTGAACTGGCCCTTTAAGACCTCTTACTTGTTCATGAGACCCTTCAAGTGCATTTTTAAGCCTGTACGACTCCGATTTCGATTCCCGAAATTCTCGTTGACTAGCTTCAAGTTCTGCGGATAAAGCGCCTGCCTTGCGTTTCCACTCTTCGACAATTTTATCGAAGCCAAGTTGCCTCTTCTCCAAGCTTATTGCGTGAGCGTTTGCCTAAAGTTTTAATTTTGGCTGCCCTATACTAGTGCTTACTTGATCGGCTTCACTTTGCATGTGAGTGAGCTCACGTTGAAGATTTTCGCGAGTTTTGTCCAGGTTGGACATTTTGATGTAAGCTTGATCGATTTGGTCTTGGAGTTCTTGGACTCTGAGTTGCAGTTTGCGTCGGGAATCTTCAAGCTCGTCTGAGCGATTCAGCCCTTCGGATTCGAATCGAGTTCGCCATTGTTGGGCTTCATTGTTGGCCTAAATTGCAAATAGGATAAAAGAAACACACATTGACTGTCTGTAAGCTTTGTCTGTTTTGATGCCTGTCCTCCTGTTGGTCTGTTTGACTGTCTTTCTGTTAACTGTTTGACTAGCCTAAGCTTAATCATATGCATAAGCATATACCTAAGCCTAAGCCCAAGCATAAGCCTAATCATAAAAATAAGCCTAAACCTAGCGAATCTTTACCTGTTTTACTTGAACTTTCTAACCACTTGACTATTGATTGGTAATTACCTCTTTATTTGTATGCCTCAAATTTTAAATAAGTACCTTTGAAATCAATCGTCTCATCTCCGAATTATTTTCTTGCTCCTCTTCAACTTCATCACGGAGTTGTTGTTTTTCAAACTGATAATTCGTAAGCTGTGCCGTCAATTGTTGCCGCTGGCGTGTTTCTTCATCGATTTGAGCACGTAGCTCTTCAGCCTGTGTTCCAAGTTGCTGTTTGAGGCGGTTCATTTCGTTGATACGACTTTCAGCTTCTGCGAGTTTTCCAGTAAGACTACCATGTTCGAACGAAAATTTGCTTTTGAAGCCAGAAAGTTCTTGAAGTTGGCGGTTTTGTTGATCTTCTTTGGCTAAAAGGTGAAATTTGTATTATTATTTTCTGAATCCAGGACACGGAAGTGTTTTTTGCGGAAATTCGAAATTTTAAAGACTAGTACATCATTCGACTTAGTTCGTCGAGACGAGTAGAACGAATACCATAACATGGGTTTTCAATCACGAACCCATGGCCGAGTGGCTAAGGTGACAGACTTGCAGTTTATAGGCTAGGTACTGCACTCATGGGTGCTGGGTGCTATCACCTTTTCGGGTCCTGTTTCAGTCAAGCTACAGCTCTTCCTGAAAGAAAGGAGGCTCGGGTAATTTTATTTTTTCGGATCTAATAGGTGAGGGGCACATAAAAGTATGCTTTTGTCTAAATTTTTTCTTTACCTTGTATCTCCGAAAGCCGAATTTCTAATTGCTTCCTAATCCGCTCCATATTTTGCCTTTGTTTTATAGCTTCATCCAGACTTTGTTGGAGATCCGTATTTTCACCAGCCAATTTGGCTTTATCCTTCTCAACTTTGCTTCGGCCTTCTTGTAGGACATTAGCCTGGTCGTTTAGTTCATCCATAACTTCTTTGTGCTTCTTTTTCATTGCGGTCAAATCATTTTCTTGATTAAGCCGAACTTCTTCTAACTCACGTTTGAGTTTGGCCAATTCGAGCTCACGTTTACGGGTGAGATCGGCTTGAATTTGAGCTGATCCGCCTAAAATTTTTTCTAATATTTATCTAATCTTTCATCTCATACCCGCTTCTTCAAGCCGTTCCGACGTCTCAATCAGCTCTTGCTGCTTCTCATTTCTCGACCTCTCCATCCTAGCCCGATTTTGCCTCTCTTTTTCAAGTTCATCTTCCAATTCTGCAATTTTTATTAACAATTCTTTTATCTGCCGTTGCAATTTTGCCACCAATGCTCGTTCATTATCCAATCTGGTTGTCATTGCTGCATGATCAGCTTCTTTTTTCTTTAGTACGCCGTCGATTTCAAGTTTTTGTCTAGTGAGTTCATCGATGTTTTCTTGTACAACTTTTAGCTCGCCTTCTATTTTTCGTTTGTTCTTTTCAGCTTCTTGGCAGAGACGTCTTTCTTTTTCGAGGTTTCCTTCGATTTCATCGAGTTTTTGTTCGAGGATGGCTTTAGCTTTGTTGAGGTTTTTGGCTTTGTCCTCTTCTGAGTTGAAGCTTTCGAGAAGGGAGCGGTTTTGCTAAATTTATGATTTATGTACAGGGTGACACAGAATTAATCATCATCTACTTATTTTTCGTTAATTATTGCTTTCTCCTTATTTTTTATGAAA
>JAQGCP010001814.1:0-11560 GCA_034699885.1 Acrobeloides thornei | reverse complement strand
CTTTACCAAGGATCCTTATTGAGAACAGGTGCTAATTTTTATAATTATTGCCGTCTTTATGGTTATTACTTATGAAATTTTCATTAAAACTGCACGTACAAACTCCAAATAATCAACTTAAGACTTGTCTCGACTTAAGGCTTGTCTTTTGAGCATTCGTTCATAATGGATACTTCCTGTACGGTTGATGCTGGATTTTGCTCTCGATTGACTTTTTTTACTTATGTGGATCTAATAAAACTTTATTATTGGTGTATTGTATTGAACACTTTGTTGGTCCTCATTTCAATATTTGGAAAAATTAAAGGTAAAAAAATGTAATATTTCCCTACCTTTCCTTGCTAGTCCCCCAAGGGTAAAAAATTTTCAATTTTCCGGACTGTGGAATCAATTCTCCTCTCACTCTCTTGCCACATCGATCTGGTATATGGACAGAGGTGTTATCCATTACCCGAAAAGGAACGAGACTCCCAAAAAAGATCAACCCACTTGGACCCATGGTACCCTAAGTCTATTTCTCTCAAAGCCCCATATAGCCCAAAATCCACTCCTTGTCTGCGTTGTCGGACAATTGGCCGACTCGGACACTTGGCCGACCGGACAATTGGCCGACTCAGACAGTTAGTCAACCGGACAAGGGGCTTTAGGCTTAGGCTTATGCTTAGGCCCTAGAACTTAAGCTTTAGGCTTAGTCTTAGGTCTAGGCTTTGGCCTTAGGCTTTAGGCTTAGGCTTAGGCCTTAGGCTTCAGGCTTTAGGCTTAGGCTTATGCTTAGGCCCTAGAACTTAAGCTTTAGGCTTAGTCTTAGGTCTAGGCTTAGGCTTAGGCTTAAGCCTTAGGCTTTAGGCCTTAGGCCCGAGTCGACCAACTGTCTGGTCGGCCTAGTATCCGGTCGATCAAGTGTCCGGTCGGCCAATTGTCCGGCATTCCTTGTCTGAATCTCATGGACGAGGCCAGAGCATCAAAGACCCGAGCGGGAGGGGCCATACACCGGCCCCCAGATCAGGCTTTGGTGCCGCAAGAGGGTGCCAAATTTCGGGCTCTGGTGGCACCATTCTCAGTGTGCCCTAGATAAACCTTGCCCCCTCTCCCCTAAATCATCTCTCGACCCGACACAAAAGTCATAAGAATATGTTTAGAACAATACAAGTGGTTCGTCTTAAACCATTGTCTCTTCGAAGTCTTCTACCTAATCTATTATGCTCGATGTGGTGTAAACCCCGTCCGGACACCATCAACGTTTTGTTTTTCTGAAAATTCCTCCGAATATCTTCGCTCCTTTCCATATTTTATCTTTCTTGCTTTTACAAAAACGTTGTACTGGCCGATGCTGCTTTTGACAATCACTCGTTTTGTTTCATTGTACTTTCCTCTGTCTTTTGATCGTTTTTTTAATTCGAGAACCCTACTTCCGGTTATAATCGGTTTTGACTTTATTTGGTTGTGTTTTGTCGGATTCCATGCTAGCTTTAATTATCTTGTCGCTCATTCGAATAATGGACAAGTTTTGGCTACCACAACGATGTTTTCCCTGATTCAGGAACAAGGTAGTGGAACTTTACCTTCCATGAATCAGGGCCAAGAATCGTCATTCTGGTCACAAATCCCATTAATAATCATGTATATAAGTCATTTATTCCTAGTCTGTGGGATCATCATGATTTTTATGATTGTTTTCAAAATTCTGTACCGAGTCAAAAAGCAGCGTGAGCTCAACCAAAAAACTGCACTTTGGGACTCTTTTAGAGTCGCTATTGCTATCCTTATCCATAATTTTACTCTCCTGCATGCTTTGATCATAGCAGATGGATATTTGGTCTCAACGATTTTACCACTTCCTCATCCGGAAAGATTGAGAAAGCTGACAGAATATTTTGATTTTCCAATTCAGATCTATATCTTTGTGGATTCCTTTGTTTTGTTGGTGATGCTGTCTGGGTATAGAAAAGCATTGTTTGGGTTTGGGAAATATACTGTTAAGAAGTTGAAGATCAAACGAGAAAGTCGTGTTGATACGACACGTGTTACAATGTCTACTAAAATTAGCACTATCCATGTGAAATCATAATTTTTTATATCTTTTTTTAAATCTTTTATTGTAAATATTATGAACTATAATTAGCACTATCTATGTGAAATAATAATTTTTTATAGCGTCCCAATTTTCCTTGTAAAAGATTTAGTTTTTTTGTAAAAGAATTAATTGTAAAAGATTTTATTTGTAAAAGACGATATGTCTCTTTTGTAAAAGATTTAGTTTTTCTTGTAAAAAGTTTCTTGTAGAGCGCTTGCACCGAACACTGTGATCGAGCACCTGCCAGTTGGTGACATAAAATCTAAGGTCTAAGCCTAAGGCATAAGCGTAACGCCTAAGGCCTATGCTTAACGCCTAAGGCCTAATGCCCAAGCCTAACGCCTAAGGCCTTTTGTTTAGTTTAGTATTAAAAAAATACCGTGACATAGATTTATGTCATCAACTGATAAAGAAAAAAACCAACTGATAGAGATTTTATGTCACCAACTGGAAAATTTTCCAATTGCTAGTTGGTGACATAAATCTATGTCACGAGCGCTGTTCCTAGCGCTCGCGCTACGTGGTGTACTCCCTCCTAGTAAGCTCTCTGAGCTGAGCACTCGAAGCAAAAGCTTGCAGTAAGTGCTCGAAGCGGAGCGCTAGGAGCAACGCTCGCAGCAAGCGCCCTGAGCACAGCGCTAGAAACAGCACTTGCATTAAGCTAGGAGAGGAGCGCTAATAACAGCGCTCGGAGCATGCGTTCTTGAGCAAGAACGTGGTTCGGAGCGCTTGTAGAAGCGCCTTGAGCACAGCGCTCGCAGTAAGCTCTTGGAGCGGAGAGCTCTGAGCAAGCGCTTGGAGCTTGCTCAGAGCTTTCCGAAAAAAAACTAATTCTTTTACAAAAAAACCATTAATTCATTTTTTATATCTTTTTTTAAAAATCTTTTATTGTAAATATTATGAAGTTGTATAAATTTTTGTACATCACACCTGAAAAACCTCCCCCTTCTTCCAAACCTCACCCAATTTGGGAGTTGACTGCGCACTAGGGGGCGAAAAAAAACGGCTCTAGGAATTTTGCCAACGGACTTTTACCAACGAAAAAAGCGGACTTTTGCCAACGAATTTGTCAAACGATTTTGTCGTTGGCAAAAGTTCGCTAATGCAAGACCTCATATCGTTGGCAAAATTCCTAGAGTCGGAAAAACTGAATCTGAATGCGCTCGGTCCCCCCAATTTATTAAAAGAATAAAGTAAAAAAATTCTTTATTTACAAATTAAAAGCTCTAAAAAGTTATTTATACTGAGTGCTCGGAAACTACTGAAGTTTGGAGTGCTCGGGAGCCATCGCGAGCGCCACAGGCCCTCCTGAATACCGTAAGCGTCAATTTATAGTTTATTTTTCTTTTTGGCTGAGGGAAGTTGTATGGGAAAAGGACCAACTATAGGGAGAAGAAGGGGGTCTTTTTTATCCCATCAAAAATCATAAGGAGTTAGCCTCTGGCCGACTAAAACATGGGGACTATTATATTTTTGGGAATTCATCCCGATAGGGGTGTAGTACATTCCCAGGGCACTCCAACCTCCTACAAACTGGCTGTGGGTGAGTAGCAAATTTTTTAGCTGTAGCTCATTTTGGTTACTGAGCGGCGATCATCCACATCCTTCATTTTTAGAAAAAAGATTATACACATAAGCAAGGAATGTTTAAAATACAATTTATGGCAATAAATTATTTGTGTTGATGACTAATAATCTACAATGTAATTTTATTCCCTTTCCAAATAGCAAAATCCTTAGACCATAAAATCCCTTCCAAAAATCCCGGCAATGAATCTGCCTTAGATCTAACTAATTTTGGAAATAATTCTCTTATACAATCACCAATCATAAGATCATGAGAACATAATAAATGAAGCTGGTTATAATTATTAGAAGTTTTGGTCGAAATTTTCAAAGTTTTGTGAACAATTTCTTTCATTGTGTCATATCTGGCATGTCCAAGTTTGATTTCATCTAATACAGGATATTTTTTAGAGTCGATACCCCATCCTGAAATTATAATTGTTTACTTATCATAGATGTGGAAAAGCCGTCTCTTAACCTCTGGTCCTCAGACCGACAGGCCAGACCTGTCTGATCGAGAACCGAAAGAATATAAAATTAAGAGGCTGACCTCAATCCGTCCCTTAATTTGTGGCATAGCTCTTGTCGGCCCATGGCAGGCCCGGGGCCATACCCTAAAGACCCCCCCCCCCTCCCTAAATTTAGGGAGGGAGGGGCGGGGGTACCTAGCATCGCGCAGCGATCTTTGGGGGCAGCTAGCAGCTCGCGGGGAGGGTAGCGAAGCGCGTCGTTAGCCTTTTTTAAATCTTTTTTTGGTCCTTTTTTTAGACGTCAAAATTTTTGGTACCAAAAATTTTTCTGAACCCACCTAGCATAAAGTCGAAATTTTAGGGGTCCTTTAGGGTATGTCCGGGGCTACGGACGGCCTCATATTTGGCACCTTAAAATCAGCACTTTTCTGTGAAGTAAGCAAACTTGAACTCTCTGTTATGCATTTGGACAAGGATTTTTATTACCTTCAATAATATAATGTAAGGTTTCTTGACATCTTTTATATGGACTTGATAAGAATACTCCTGGATCAACTCCAGAATTTCTCAAAAACTTTCCAAATTCTATAGCCTGTAAAGCACCTTCTTCTGTTAGTTGCACATCATGAGCTAATTGGTCTAATGGACGTTCACCATGTCGGAATAAAAAGACAACTGGATGTTTTAATGGTATTTCTAAAGCCGAAAATGATAAGATTGTTTCTTGTGGAAGCTCTAAGAAAAGTTAGGTGAACAAAAATTTTCTAAAAATCTTACCAGGTAAAAAACGCTCATCCATTTAAAACATTTTTATTCTAATAATCAAAAGATTGGATTTTTTTGAAATTGAAGCTCTATTACCATTAAATAAACATTCGTTTTGATTTATAACAATTTTCATATAAGTTTGAAATTTTTAACCAGGGTTGCGACTTATTTTTTTCAAATATGAACAAACCTTTCCAAAAAATATTATGACAAAGCATGACAAAAAGTTTAACGAAGGTTTGCTTTGTGATGGCCTAATCCTAAAAAATCGTTCGGTTCCGGTTCCATCCAAATTTTTTGCAGCTCCGGTTCCACTTCTAAAATTTTTTCGCTTTAAGCATTTATTTTGTTAAAATCTTAACATTTAGGCAAAAACAGCGCCGCAGATGCAAATTTTTTTAGAAAATTGTCATTTTTAAGCTGAAAATGCACAGAAAATGACGAATTTTTGGCAAAAATGATAAATTTTGAATATTTAAAAAAAATTTGCGGTTCCGGTTCGCGTTCCATATTAGAAACTGGAATCGGACCGGTAATGGTCATTACTGGGTTTGCTTTAACAACTTTTTTGAATCACTAAAAATAAAAATTTCGGTCTCACAAAAATTTCGATAGCTCGGAACAATGAGCTCCCCTCATCGTTCCGAGCTATTTTATGTTATCAGGAACATGGAAAATGGCTATTAATGAAAACAAAGTTAATTCAACTGATTTTGCATTAGCCAACTTTTTTGGTGAATCATGGGCTAATTTTTGTTAAAACCAGGTAGATTTTAATTTTCCAAATTTATAAGTGAGGAAATAAAAATTTTAGAAACCCACTTCTAATAATGAATGGCAAACAACAACATTTTCGATTCAGTTAATATGGAATATTTGGATATCGGCCAAAATTTACGATGAAAAGGGTTTCAAAGTTCTAGACCAAGTTCAATTTAATCAAGTCAGAAAAAATCCTTTTATTATTTAAAATATAATTTTTTAGGTTTTCACGATTTTTACTGGTGATTTACCACAAAAAGTTCCATATTTTAAATAATTACCATGGATTAACTTTTTATATATATTTTATCCATATAATAAAAATTGGTAATTGTACACTATTTAGTACGTTATTTTATACAGAGCGTTCATTTTGGTCTGCAACATCAATTTTTTTTAGTATTTCTCACACTCCCTCTAACTAATTTATATGCGGTTTTTTAAACGGTAGATAAACAATGGTCGAATAAATGTTGATAAAAATTTTCGAAATCCGTTGATCCTAACATTTTCAAAAATTACTTTGAAAGTAGATTTCTCCATCTTAACAAAATACTAGAAATTTAATTTTTGTATGAAAATATAGAGCTTTATATGCAAAAACCGTATATAAAAATTATTTAACAATGGCGAGATATTTGACTTTGAAGCTGATAGCCAAAAAATGAGGCAAAAATAAAACGACACACCCGGGAATCGAACCTTTATCCTACTAGTTGTTAGCCGAACGCATAACCACTACACTATCATCACAAGTTTTAGGCTTTTATTCTTTCTTTAAATGGGCTCGATTTTTTTCTGTTTTCATAACATAACAGCAAAACAGTAAAAATTGAGCCCATTTAAAGAAAGAATAAAAATAAAGAATTTGTGATGATGGTGTAGTGGTTAGCACGTTCGGCTAGCAGCTAGAAGGTTGAAGGTTCGATTCCCGAATGCGTCATTTTGTTTTTGCCTCATTTTTTGACTATCAGCTTCAAAGTCAAATATCTCGCCATTGTTAAATAATTTTTATATACGGTTTTTTGCATATATTAGAGGGACTAAAGCTCTATATTTTTATACAAAAATTAAATTTCTAACATTTTGTTAAGATGAAGAAAATCGACTTTGAAAAATTCAAAGTAATTTTTGAAAATGTTAGGATCAACGGATTTCAACAAATTTTTCAACATTTATTCGACCATTATTTAGCTACCATTTAAAAAACCGCATAGAAATTCGTTAGAGGGGGTGTAAGAACGACTAAAAACATTGATGTTGCAGACCAAAATGAACGCTCTATACGCCATGTTTGATAATAGCTTTTATGGGTGTGTCGGATGACTGATTTTTTGGTTAAGTTGAAATAGAACGTGTGAATTTAATAGAATAGATTTTTTAAGACGAAAAAAGTTTATCATTTTAAATCATTTCATATTTGTATAATTCAATTTAAATTTTTTTTTGAAATTTCAAAAGAAGTAAAAGACCTATGATGGCTGTCTATAAAAACAGGTTTTTGATGGTATCACTTTTTGCTTTTAAAAATAAATTCACTAAACAGTATGAAAAGAATAACAATTTATAAAGACGGCTAAAATAGTTTATTTTTACTCTTATTCGCCACTTTTTTGTTATTTCCAGTGAAGTACGCAAAAAATATTTTATCGGGCTGTCCACCTGGGAACCCAGAGGAAAATCGTGGCTTCAAGGGCATTAGAGCAATCAAGAGCATTCAGTTAAAGGGAAACAAGGAAATCAACTAAAGTAGGGAAAACCGATAAAACTCGATCGGTTTCGGTTTTAGTCGGTTTTTTATGTCGCGGTTTTAGTTTCGGTTTTTCTAACGATTTTTTTAGATTTTTTTTGACTTTTTTCGATTATAATTTTTATAAAAAATTTGGTCAGAAAGCCATTTTTTCTTGAAAATTCTCTAAAAAAATTGATGTTTTTGCAGAAAATAAGCTATGTGTTTATAGTTTTGGATGAATTTGAACATTAAAATCAAAAATTATTCGATAATATGAAAAAATTGAAAGTCAAAGCTTTCGGTTTGCTCAAAATTTTTGAGCACTTTTTTGGCCTACATTTTTTTAGTTTACAACTTTTTGATCCGAGCTAAAACATAGAGCTACGACCGTTTTATTGAATTTTAGGGGCTTTGAAAAAGGTATAAAATTTGCATAAATTCATCTCTATAAACTCGTAGGTAAAAATGCAGCCAGGTTTGAAAACGGTTTTTGAAACTACATGCTTAGATGCAATGCTTTGATAAAAAATTTCAAAAATCCACTTTGCCTCTGTATGACATAATGGTTCATCTTTATGCTAGTCTGTAATTCACATATTACAGAATATAAGTATATAATCGAATTTTTGACTCCAAAATGAACTTTCCGTTGAAAGTGATGTTTTACAAAGTTGTTCCTCATAAAATTTCACGTTAAAATGATCCCTTGCTGATGATTTTGACAGTGAAAAAAAAAGTTATAGCCATTTTATGCGAATTTCATGATCTTTTCTCCAAAATCATGATCTTTTCTCAAAAATCGAATTTTTGACCCCAAAATGAACTTTCTATTGAAAGTGAAAAATCGCATAAACTGATCATTCAACGAGGGATCATTTTTACGTGAAATTTTATGGGGAACAACAAAATTTTCAAGTTGGTACCTCCTTCATAAGGATGATTTTAAAATTTTCAGACAAAATGTCTTAAAAATCTAGCATCTTTGCCCCGAATCTGGACCACGAATTTGGAAACAAAAAAAAATTTTCAAAATTTTTAGAAACATGTTTTTTGATTGGATTTTTGTTTTTCGTAATCTACATCAGTCATACTACCCAGATGTATCAATGTCTCGATCGGTCCTCAGGGGGTTAAGTTTAAATTTTATTCCAAACAATGGAATTTTGAGTCAGCTCCATGGGACATAAAAAATGCCTTTCTTTAAAGCAAAAAAGTAATTTCAAATCTCGGAAGTTCAAATCAGGAAATTCAAAACTTGAAAGTGAGGCAATAATATATAGGGTGACCAAATTGCACCCATTTGTGTGTAAATGTACCAATTTTGGTCTTGTGCATTCAATTTAAAAAATTTGAAAAAATCGAAATTAATGGTAATCATAATTTTTGAGCATTTCTAGCTTAAAAACGGTCTTGAAAAAATTTCGCGCCTGCGATGTTGTTTTCTTTTTTGTGCTTAAAACGCCAAGATTTTAACAACAAAAAAGATCAAGATCGCTAAAGTTTACCGGGCATCGATAAAGATTACCGAGCGTCGGTAAAGATTACCGAACTTTGGTAGTTTCATAATCTTCGCACCCAAAACCCAATAGAGGTTGTTTTAAACAAAAATTTAAAAAAAAATTTTTCAAAAAATTTCTTCATCCGGCTTGAAATTGCACTCCCCCTTTAAGGGGGTGTAACACTGTGGCGGATCTCGGTCGGGAAATCATTTTTTTAATTTTACCCTTATCGGGGGTATTTTTAACTGAGAAACACGAAAATCATGCTGAATTCGCGTAAAAACGCGCTTTTAATAAGTCAAAAACATGATTTTTGGGTCCAAAAATCGGGTTTATGAATTTTGACTGTCCGAAAATCGGTATTTTTTAATTTTTTTCAAAAACACCCTACAGAAAGATTTTTATATGCCAGGAATCCATTTTTCACCCTTCCGGACCGTGAAAATTGCACCCAATGGGCTCTAACACATTGATTTTTGACCTAAAAATCGGGATGCAAAATCAGTGTGTTAAGCCCATTTGACGCAATTTTCACGGCCCGGGAGGGTGAAAAATAGATTTCTCGCATACAAACCCCCTGTAGGGTGTTATTTTTAAAATTTAAAAACACCGATTTTTGGACCCAAAAGTCATGTTTTTGACCCCTTAAAACGCGTTTTCACGTGATTTCAGCATGATTTTCGTGTTTTTCAGTTAAAAATACCCCAATAAGACTAAAATTAAAAAATGATTTTCCAACCGAGATCCGCCACAGGGTTACACCCCTTTTAAGATGATAAGTGTGAACTGGGAATACGTTAGTCTTCCATATATTATATCAATATGGGTGATTATTACTTGCATATTAAAAATACTAATAAACTCTTCTGAACGAATAAAGAAAATTTTCCCAGAAAGTGTGCTACTCATATTGATAGGCCTAATTCTGGGTATAATCTTAAAAATATCTTCCATCAATTCTAAATTTTACCAACTCGAGGCGGATACGTTTTTCTTATTTTTATTACCGCCTATTATTTTAGATGCAGGTAAGAAATAACCATGTTTTAAAGGGGAACAATTTGCGGCCGGATCTCGAAAAATTTATTTTTTTAAAAATGACGTTACTGGGGGTAATTTTGCCTGAAAAACTCGAAAATCGCATTAAAAAATTGTATTTTTGGGTTAAAAATTCATGTTTCAGGAAGAATCAAAAAATTAATTGTTGTCTTAAACTCCCTTGAACGCATTTTCACAATTTTTTAATGCGATTTTCGAGTTTTTTAGGCCAAAATACCCCTAATAATGGCATTTAAACAATATTGTTTTCGAGATCCGCCACAAAGTATTCCCCTTTAAATTTAAAAAAATGATCTTAGGCTATTTCATGCCAAAAAGGTCCTTATTTGAAAACTGGGACTCTGTACTAATGTTTGCATTGATCGGCACTTTATGGAACACCGCCGTTCTTGGTAAAATCTCAAAAATTATATTTTAGAAATTTAATTTTTAGGCACGGCCATTTATTTGTTAAATACGATAAATCTGTTTGAATTTAACTTTTCTTTTTCGACGGCTTTACTCTTTGCTGCTTTATTAGCGGCATCGGACCCAGTAGCGGTTATTGCAATTTTTGAGGAACTTCATATAAACGAGTTTCTTTATATAAATGTGTTTGGAGAGGCACTTTTTAATGATTGTATTAGCCTAGTAAGCATTTATAGCCATCCATATGTTTATACCATAGATGAGCGGGGGGGGGGGTACGTGCACAAGCAGGTTGCCCCCTGCAACCTCTCGGGGTGACATGGCTGCCAGGCTATCTAGTCTGTCAGTTTATAAGCTTTTCTACTAATTCTTTTTGCATTCCATAGAGGAGACCTTCCTTTACAACCGCCCGTTTTTTTTGAAAAATTTTTTTTAAAAAACGATATAATTTTTCAAAGTAAACCCTAAAATGGTGTTTTCGGGGTGTCTCCAAAAAACGGAAAATTTTGACAAAAATTGGGCCATGGATCAGACTTAGTTCCAAAATTCCTGTATTTGAAATAATGTGCACCTATAGGGGCAGTGACGTAGCTAGAAGGGTCTCAACAGAAGGGGCCCAGGTACCCACGGGACAGGCCCGACATTGAAAAATATCGTTTTCATAAGAAAATTTTAGCTATGTTCTTAAGAAAAATTTCTCAACAGAAGAGGCCCGGGACCCTCCCCCTGGATACTTTACTAGGGAAGGGGGGAGAGGTCTTAAGAAAAATTTGTAAATTGCGGAGGGCTTTTAAAAAAGATGTTTTTCATTAATCGTTTTTCAAAAATTTGCGGAGGAGAGTGGCAAATTTGCCACCCCTGTCCATCTATGGTTTATACCCATATAAAAAATTTAGGTTCTATTCTCCACTTTTAAATCCTTAATCTCGCTTCAAAATGAATCAGTCGGAGCTTCTACGTATATCAATAGTGTTATTTATTTCATTATTAGCACTTTTGGTGGAATATTTGTTGGAATAATTTTTGGATTTATCACTAGCCTATTCTTCAAGTAAATGGAAAAAATTTAATCGACCTATACCCATTTTTTACTGATTTTGGCCTTCGTTTTTGGAGTTATAAATTACCCCATAGATAAAATCTGTTTTTTTCGCAAATACCGAGTTGCGGATTTTTGAAAAACTCGATTTCAAATCTTTTCGTTTCAATACTTAAAAAAACT
>JAQGCP010001813.1:0-11563 GCA_034699885.1 Acrobeloides thornei | reverse complement strand
GAGAAATAAATATGCAAAAGTTATTAATTTTTTATCAAAAATGATTCACTTGTTGGCTATATATCTTTAAAAAATATGTAAATATTAAAAAAATTTAGCAAATATTGTTTTAAGAGACATAGCTAAAAAGTGAATCATTTAAAAAAGATAAGGAATTAATAATTTTTGTATATTTCTTCAACTTGTCGATGATTCAAATGAAATCTTTTCAATACACAGAACATATTGATGATCAGGCACTTCGCGCCAATCCCTTCGTTTCAATACACAAACTCGTTTGAATTTTTTATGCAATTTTGTTTTGCCAATATTTCCGAAGGGCTAACGAATTCGAATTTATTTCCCACGCGAAATCGTTTCAATACCACGCAAAAGTTGATCGCCCCCACTTGAACTTTTTTGAAAATTTTTTTGGAAAACTGAACTGATCCTGGTCATTTAAGGTTCAAAGTTTATTCAATAAAATTCCTGAAATTTTTGGCAGGAAATTTTGGAGAGCATTTGGTAAAAAACCGTTCTCAGAAGAACCTCTTCACTAAATTCGCGTAAAATTTAAGCACTTTGTCTAACAAGAGCTATGATTCATTTTGTTTTAATGCGGAAAACAGCTTTTCAGAGTTGGCCTAATTTCACGGAAGAGATTTTTGATTCTGATGATTCTTATAGCTCTTTGGTGTTTAAGGAAATTTACCAATTTCACTATTGTTTTTGAATTGGAAATTTGACACCGAGAAAATCTATGATGAGTATTTTGAAAAAATCCTGTTTCAAAAAACGTTTCCCTGATTCAGGAAAAAATTGGTTTTGAAGCGAAAATGGTTATTTTTGTTTTTCGCATTTTTTAAATCAGGGCGCGCATGGTTGAATGGGTAGGACGCTGGCCATTCATGTTAGGTTGTGCACTAGCCGTCTCGAACAGGTGGTCGAGACGTTAAACGTTCTCGAATTACAACTAATTTGAGACTCTAAACGTTCTCGAATTACCCTGAATCAGGGTTTTCGTTTCAATAACCCAAAACAATTATCAAATTGGATAAATTTGGTGTCGTTTTGTTCGTCTCGTCGAGCTATAAGGAATGCCGTCTTTGTTTTTTAAATACACCCAATAATTAAGCGTATGTTTAAAAAAATGTAAAATTCAGGGTTTTCGTGTCAATACTTAGGCAAATTCAAACCCGTGATATAAATTTACTTGAAACTCTTGTGATGCTTGATAGAGTGATGCTAGAATCGCCAGCTTCTTGCTGTCTTCGGGTATAACTCGAAACAGTTTATACTTTCTTAAAAGCTCTACCTCTAAAGTATCCAATTTCATAAATCTCTTACCCATCATTCTCCCTCGACCATGTGATATCTTCTCTCAGCAAACCATAGACCGACTCAAAGATGGGAAATAAACCAAAGAGATAAAATATTAGTCTCATTGTGATACCATTCGCCGGATTTTGCCTATACACGAAAAATGGCAATTATGAGTACAGAATATAATTACCCGGTTTAATCTTATTCAGAAATTACGTACCGCAAAAAATAAATTTCTACAATCAGCACGGTAATCGATACAAAAAATGGTGGCTTAGTTCTAATGCAATTTTAAAAATTAGATACTAAATAGGCTACTTGGCGCAGTGGTTTTGCTCTCGCTTTTCATGAGTTAGGCTCCCACCTGAAGCAATTTTTTTTTTGCGCGATTACTTTTGGTTGCTTTTTCTCAAAATTTTTTTGCGTTTTATTAAAACTGCCTTAATTAAGGTTTTTTCTATACATTTTAACCACATATTTATCATCAAACTGTCAAAAAAATGAAATAAACTAACTTTCGCTTCAATACACTATCCCCGTTTCCTGAATCAGGGTCAAGAAAGCGTTTGTATGCGTCGGGAATGCGTGCAATCGATTCCCCACATAAAAAATTATCCCTATATGGGTAATTTTTAGAAAATTTTAGAAAAAAAACCAAAATTTATGTAAAAAATCCGAAAAATTATGTAACAACTAGTGTCCACGAGAAGGAGGTACCAATGGTACCGGTACCTCCCCCCCCCACCCCGTAAAGGGGGTGTACTTTGTAGCCCGATCTCGAAAAAATTTATTTTCACAAAAACGACCCTATTAGGGGTAAAATCATGCGAAAAATCGATTTGCGCATTCCCGAAGCATGAAAATGCTTCCTTGACCCTGATTCAGGAAATGAAGGTCGTGTATTGAAGCGATTAACAAAAACATCACCCCTCCGAGGTAATTTGATGCGAGGAACCGATTGCGATTGCAAATAATTCTGGACCATGAATACGCTTTCTTGACCTTGATTCAGTTTTATACGTGGTGCGAAATTTCTGATCAACCCAATAATTGAATATAAATTTACGAACTGCTCGTAAAATTCGTCTACGAGCGTAACGAAACATGCGTTGAACCTCTCAAAAAACCCCTTTTTGGAACTGAAGCAAAGTTTTATTCACGAAAAAAAACATTGAAAATTTGGTTCCGCCATCTTACGAGACGGAAAAGTTTTATGCTTCATAAGCTCGAAATTTTGACATGGTTTCGAATTATGAGTGAAGGGAGACCCTGACCCGGATTGCCATAATAACAACAAATAAATGATCACATTTTGACGCAAAAATTCTCGCTTGATTTAATGCAGTGAAATTTCGAGTGAAATTTACATACAAAAAATAATACAGGGTGATAAAAAAAACTTGAATTTGGGCGATTTTTCATGTTTTTTCGACCCGAAAATGTTTTTTCAAAAATGACTCTATTAAGGCCAATTTTATATGGGGAATCGATTGTGCGCATTCTTGAAGCTTGAAAACGCTTCCCTGACTCTGATTCAGTAAAATGAGTGTGTTTTGTATTGAAAAGAAAATCGAAAATTTTGGGTTTCCTGCCTCAAAATCATGTAATTTTATGCAGAGAATCGATTGCGCGCATTCACGAAGCTTGAAAATGCTTCCCTGATTCAGGGAAGTTAGTACATGTTCGATTTTCGCTTCAATACACTTTTTCCTGAATCAGGGTCAAGGAAGCATTTTCAAGATTCGGGAATGCGCGCAATCGATTCCCCGCATGAAATTATACCCAGAAATATGATTTTGAGGGAGAAATTTCAAAAATTTTCGATTTTCGCTTCAATACACACATCTATTTTCCTGAATCAGGGAAGCGTTTTCAAGCTTCAGGAATGAGCACAATCGATTCTTCGCATAAAATTAGCCCCAGTAGGGTCAAAATTCGAAATTGTTGGCTAAAAATCGAATTTTTGAAGAAAAAATCAAATTTTTGCTAAAATCGAATTTTTGGCTAAAATCAAATTTTTGAAAAAAATTTTCGGGTCGAAAAACATGAAAAGATCGCCCAAATTCCGGGTTTTTTCGATACACCCTGTACTTCACACGCTGAACTGAAATGGAAATTAGTCAGCCGAGAGTGCTTACGCAACCAACCGAACAAAAAAGGAAATCCTTCAAAGATTTGAAGTTCACGTCAAAACCTCCGAGAACCAAGCCAGACGAAAAAAAAGATGGCACCACTTTCTGTGTTTCAAACATCAAATGTGACGAAAAACGACAAAGTCTTCCCTGAATCAGGGAAGCGCTGTTTCGCTTCGAAAATGTCAGACTTCTGCGAGAAACAATACTCCCATAAATAAAAGAAATAATGGCATCGGTTTCAGTGGGTCGGTGGCTGCTTCAGACTGGGTGTTTTTCTTCCGTGATTTAAACCGGTTTCCGAGATGAACATGTGCGAATCGATGACATTCAGTTGCCGATTCTTTCATCGGTAATCTTATCAGTGAAGGGGGAAGACGAACCTGGGTTTCGAACGAATTAGACTTGCACAAATTTGAATTTTTTACATGTACTTTCGTTTTCGCCCGGGAAAAACTGATTACACAACAGCGCACGAATCAAACTTTTTACTAATCGAAATTTGACATTTTCGAAGTGAAAAAACGCTTCCCTGATTCAGGAAATTATTGTGTAAAAATATTGTGTAAAAAAGTATTGTGTAAAAAAGGTGTACTGTGTATTGAAGCGAAAAGTCGCAAAAATGCGATTTTTGCCTAAAATTGACCCCTTTTGGGGCCAATGGGGTAAAAATATGCAGGGAATCCGAATTTGACGTTTATAAAATTCTTCGGATTCAAGATAAGCTGTATATCGACGCGAAAATTCGAGAACATAACGTATCTTCCGCGCGCATTTTTAGGTCGTTTTTAGGCAAAAATTGCATTTTTGCGACTTTTCGCTTCAATACACAATACGCCTTCCCTGAACCAGGGAGGTGTTTTTTCGCTTCGAAAATGTCAAATTCGTTGATGGTTTTTCAACATCTTAAAATTAATTTGCACCATTGAAAGACTCCCATTTTTTGAAAAAGTCTATATATTGACACGAAAACATGAGTTACACTCCAAAAAAACTGACTAAATCATATTTCAACATGCATTGTTGCATAATACTGAAAAAGAGTTTCAACGAAAACGAGTGAATAATGCGGAATGTATTTTTTGGGAGCCGAGAATACTTATCGAACAACCCGATCAGCCATAAATGTAACAAGTTTTTTTAACGGTTCCAATTCCTTTTTTCTCTTTTTTCTCATGATCATCTCATTTGTTCATGTCGTAAAAGATGATGCGTAGTAGAAAACCTTTGATTGTATCGATGATAAAATTGTGTTAGAGAAAAGTTCAACAAAAAAAAATTCAAGACATTTTATCAATCAAATTTACCCGTATTCAAAGATCATATATCAGATATAGTCCATTTCAGCTCCAACTATAAAAAAGCTGCAAGATTCAAAGTCCGAAGTCGTCATCCCGTCCGATCTGGCAAGTTAAGCAACGTTGGGCCGAATGGACGGACTATCGTAAGTTCGATCGAAACCGCAGAAAAATGATGAAATTCGCCAAAAACGACCACGCAGGGATGCATGGGGATGCAATTCAATTTTCACGAGAAATGAACAAATATCCCCACACACCCCACATGCATCCCTATCCCTATGCATGTGAGGATATTTGTTCATTTCTCGAGAAAATCGAATTGCATCTCCATGCATCCCTGCGCGGTCGTTTTTGGTGAATTTTCACCATTTTTCTACGGTTTTCAGTGCGATTTTTCGCATAAAACTACCCCTAAATGGGTAATCTCCGGAAGAAAATAAAAATTTTTTTTGCCGAGTTTAGTCAATGTTAAGTGGCGGCAACCAGGGCAAGAACTTGCTCCAAATACCCATATGCAAAATTTTTTAACGAATTTGGACACAAGGAAACGGATTTTGGGGTTGAACCTACGATATCAACATTGGCCCCCCAACGTTGCTTAACTTGCCAGATCGGATGGGATGTTAACTTCAGACTTTGAATTTTGGGTTCAGCTTTTGTATAGTTGAGGCTGAAAAGGACTATATAAAAAAAGATCAACATAATCGGCAAGTTTTTGGGCATTCCCGCAACATTGCTGCTCGTGAAGCTTGACAAATTTTCGGGTGGTTTTGTATCCATGAAAGGCAAGTTGAAGTCGGGGTTCGATCCACACATGATGGATTTGATGGGCGCACCTTTGTTTCGGAGGCTGCCGTGCGGGCTAGAAATAACAATCTACACGGAATGGTCATCCAAACTTACATGCGTTTACTCGTTTGTTCACTGTGTCTATAACCACCAACACGCCTAAAAATTTTTTAACACGTAATGGGTTATTGAAACGAAAACATGAATCAGAATTTTCGTTTCAATAACCCGAAACAATTTTCAAATTGGATAATTTTGGTGTCATTTTGTTCGTCTCATTTAGCTATAGAAAACTGCTGCAATGTTCATTTTATGAAAATTTAAAAAATCAATTTTTCCCCAAAAAATTTCCTTTTTTACATTCAAGTTGAAATGGACTATAACATGTCGGCGTTATCTATAAAAATTGTTTTTTAGGGGTACCTCCCCGCAACTTTTGGAGGAAAAACGTGTTTTTGAAAGTTTTTGGGTCATTTTTTCCTGTCGTTAAATTTAGTTACCTTCGAATGTTTCACGAGCAGTCGGAACTAATTGATTTCGATCCAAAATAAATCCATTCCACGCTATAAATGAAATGAGAAATGAAAAAACTCTTATATTTTTTTACTACAGTCAACCCACGATAAGACACCACCCCTCCCAAGGCTGATCAAAACGTGCAAAAAGTGGGGACACCCCCCAAAAACGCTATCAAACTGGCCAAAAACTTGTTCTTTGGGGGGGGGGGGAGAGGTTTATGCGAAAAATCAATTGCGCGCTTTCCAAACCCTGAAAACGCTTTCCTGGCCCTGATTCAGGGAGGAGGTGGGAGCTACTACATAATGGAGGGGGGCCACCCACGTAAAAATTTTTCTGGAAATGACTCCTCTAGGGGTAAAAATATGCGGGAAATCTGAATTAGACATTTTCAAAGCGAAAAAATGCTTCTCTGATTCAGAGAAGGCCTGTGTATTGAAACGAAAAATCGCTTTTTTGCGACTTTTCGCTTCAATATACTGGCTTTTCCTGAATCAGAATATGTTTTTTCGCTTTGAAAATGTCAAATTCGGATACCCCGCGTGTTTTTATCCTAGAGGGGTCATTTCCAGAAAAAAATTTTGAAAATTTTTTACGTGGGTGTCCCCCTATTGTGTAGTAGCTCCAGGAGGTGGTGGGTTCTGGACGGATACCGATGGGGAAAAAGCTATTTTGGGGTCGTTCCCCAAAGATACCCTTGAGGACCGGACCCAAGAAGCGTCATATCGAGGGTGGCCTCTTATTGAGGTACTGTTACACCGGAAAATATTCGCTTGGGACCGACCCCAGGGTGACGTCTTATCGAGGGTCGACTGTACTTACAAAAATAAGAGGGGCGAAGTTCTATGGTATATGAATACTTGATTTTTGCTGTTTCTTTAGCCCAATCACTTGAGCCTCCAGTGTACGCGTCTAAAAACATTTATTAATATGACTCTTTGAAGGAAAACTTGTACAAGGCCTAATTTAAAGGACCAGTCTACTTTTGGGGGAAATGATGCCATGTGATAGAGCACAAAATTTTGAACATTTTTTGCTTTTGCGGCACTTCTTGAAAATCTAACCGTAAAAAGTTATGAGCGAAACAAAATTGCGAAAAAAATTTTTCAAACAAGTTTAAATATTAAAGCGAAAATAAAAACTTTGAGCCTGTACTCAGGCATTTCGTTTCAATACACAGGCTTTTGGCGGAAAATTCCATTTTTGCACCGATTTTTTAAACTTTCATAAAATGAACACTGTAGCAATTTTTTATAGCTAAATGAGACGAACAAAATGATACTAAAATTATCAAATTTGAACAAAGTTTTGGGTTATTGAAACGAAAACATGAATCAGGGTTTTCGTTTCAATAACCCAAAATATTGTTCAAATTCAATAATTTTGGTGTCATTTTGTTCGTCTTGGCGAGTTATAAAAAATTGCTACAATGTTCATTTTATGAAATTTTAAAAAATCTGTGCAAAAATGGAAATTTCCGCCAAAAGTCTGTGTATTGAAACGAAATGCCTGAGTACAAGCTAAAAGTTTTTTTTTCGCTTTAATATTTAGACTCGTTTGGAAAATTTTTTTCGCAATTTTGTTTCGCTCATAACTTTTTACGGTTAAATTTTCAAGTGGTGCTGTAAAAGCAAAAAATGCTCAAAATTGTGTGCTCTATCACATGCCAGCATCAACTCCCCCAAAAGTGGATTGGTGCTTTAAAAATGTCTCTTTCCAAAATGTAGAGTTCTACAAAAAACTTAAAAGCTTACAAATAGTCTCTGGCCCTGTACCATACATGTAATGAGTGCCAAATAAGCGACTCAGCGCAGAAACGGCTTTATCGGCTACTTCTTTCTACAAACCATCAAAAATTTTGATCTATGCCTAATTTTCCTACCAAATCTTCCACATCACTCGGATATGAAAATTTCTTATGGGAATAGGGATAAATCCATAATTGCGAGTAGGCATGCAGAGTAATAAATGCGTCGATTTTGCCCAAGAATTCTGGGCTCATCACAGCATCTCGTACTGCCCTAAAAATTGACGTAAAAACATGCTCAGAAAATGAAAATTTTTGGTGAAAAAATAGAAAATTTTGGGCATTTTTTGCATCTACGACTCTACTTCAAAATCTAACGGTTAACAGTTATGAGTGAGTTATGAGTGAAACAAAAAAGCGAAAAATTTTTTTGTAAGTTTGTCTGCACTCAGGCATCAATCAAACATGGTTTATTGAAACGATTTAACAAAACATTAGAAAATTCAAAATCCTTGAACATTTGGGAAAAAAATAAGTACAACATTTTTTATAACTCGTCGAGACGAATAAAATGACACCAAAATTATTGAATTTGAATAATGTTCTGGGTTATTGAAGCGAAAACCCTGAATCAGAATTTTCGTTTCAATAACCCAAAACAATTTTCAAATTTGATAATTTTGATGTCATTTTGTTCGTCTCGGCGAGATATAAAAATGCTGTACTTATTTTTTCCCAAATGTTCAAGGATTTTGAATTTTCTAATGTTTTATTAAATCGTTTCAATAAACCATCTGATTGATCTGAAAGCTCTTCGTTTCAATGTTCAAACTCATTTGAAAATTTTTTTCGCAATTTTGTTTTGCTCATAACTTTTTACGGTTAGATTTTCAAGTAGTGCCGTAAAAGCAAAAAGTGCTCTATTACAGCATCAACTCCCTAAAAGTAGACTGGTGCGTTAAATTTCGGGCAAAAACATAAAGGGATATGGTCTCCCGGAGACCCTTATGTTTTTTTAGCCTTCGGTTGGGTGGAGGGAGGGGCTTGGGCCTCAATGCGCGTACGGGCCTGGATTTGCAAAATTCACCTGGTTTCAGGTTCACTAAACGCCCCGGCACCATGGAAGATTTCCGAGCATGGGAAATAACTTGTGCCAGTTTCTGAAACATTTACAAATGATTCACTTCATACAAATTTATACAAGTTACCGGCAAAACGGAAGGCAAAATTTCGATTCAAATCCACTCCTTTGCAGCAGATCATTTCGCCGCGACGATTTTTAGCACATCTGTCGTTGGATCGATTTTTGCGCCACATTCTCACCTAAAACGTCATAGTTGGTTTTGTGAACAAGTAACGGAGCTACTACACAATAGGGAGGGGGGCACCTACGTGAAAAATTTTTCGAAAAATTTTTCTAGAAATGATCCCTCTAGGAGTAAAAACATGCGGGGAATCTGATTTTGACATTTTCGAAGCGAAAAAACACTTTCTTTATTCAGGGAAGGCCTATGTATTGAAGCGAAAGTCGAAAAATCGCATTTTTGCGACTTGTCGCTTCAATACACAAGCCCTCCCTGAATCAAGGAAGCATTTTTTCGCTTCGTAAATGTCAAATTCGAATTTCATCGCATGTTTCTACCCCTAGAGGTGTCATTTTCAGAAAAAATTTCGAAAATTTTTTCACGTGAGTGGCCCCCCTATTGTGTAGTAGTACTTACCTCAACATCTCTCGGTGCACTTCGTGTAAATTCGTATCCGTCGGGGTTTAGACATGGAAATATCACGATGTTCAAATTGTTTAAATACTGGGTTATAGCCGGGTCCTTGCCATATCGGTTTGCAATCTGCTCTCAAGAAATGAAATAAATTTCCTGACCCTGATTCAGGGAAATAAGAGTGTGTATTGAAGCGAAAATATGAAAAGATGATCCCTATAGGCTAAATTTTTGAAAAAATCGACCTTTTTTTTGGTCGACAACATATAGCCCGGAGGTAGCTTGTCCCCCCTCCTTGTTCATGTATGCATGTACCCCCCCCCCCTAAAAGGCCATTCATCCATCCATCTGAAGGACCGATGAACCCCCCTCCCATACTGGTGACCTATGCATATAGGGGTCATTTCTGTAAAAATTTTTGAAAATCGAAAACTTAGATTTTTGCCCCTGTGGGTGGAAACTAGCTCCAAAATTTCTTTTAAACTTACGAGATATATGAAGTAGACGGCCGTGTGCACTGAGGTCCATTCCCTGTAAAATTTTATTGAAGAAGCATAGTTCTCTCGGTACGCCGCCGGACCGTCCGATCTTGCAAGTTAAGCAACATTGGGCCCGGAGCGTCTAAGTTCGGTTTCCGAAGCCTCGAGCATGTGGAATCCCCTCGCTCTGGGGCGTTGGGCATCGCGCAAAAGCCCCAGTAATTTGGGAGTAACTCCTGTTGTGGGCTGCACCCCCTCATCCCTCCTGAAAATGAATAGGAAGAGAGTGAGGCAGGAAAAAAATTGCCGGAAATCTACAATTTTTCATACCTAGCGTGAATTCCAGCATCAATCCAAACAACTTGCTTTGATTTATCATCTACGGGATTGCCAAACTAAGAAAAGAAGGCTTCGTATTTTACAGGGTGTTTTCGAAAAAAGTGGAAATTTCGTGATTTTTCCGAAAAATTTTGAAAATTTTTTTCTAAAAATGACCTCTGTAGGGGTAATTTGATGCGGGGAATCGATTGCGCGCACTCCCGAAGTGTGAAAACGTTTCCTTGACCCTGATTCAGGGTAGGGTGTTGAAGCGAAAATGAGAAAATTCGGATCTCTTGCTTCTCGAAGTTGATTAAGTGATTAACACCGCGATATTTGCAGACTTAGACTTAGGCTTAAGCTTAGGCTTAGGCTCGGGCTTAGGCTTAGGTTTAAGCTTAGGCTTGGGCTTAGGCTTAGGCTTAGGCTTAAGCTTAGGTCTAGGCTTAGACATAAGCTTAAGTTTTTTTAAGTGAAAACGCTTCCTTGACCCTGATTCAGCCTGATGACGGTCAAAATTCGATTTTTTTTCCATCAAGACGCTACCCTGAATCAGGATCAAGGAAGCTTTTTCACGCTTCGGGAGTGCGCGCAATCGATTCCCCGCATCAAATTATCCGAATTATTTTTAGAAAAAAATTTTCGGGTCCAAAATTCTTGAAAAAAATCACGAAAATTCCACTTTTTTTGGGGACACCCTGTAATATAAATCAATTCACCCCCACCTTAATTCCATAAATGTCTCGGCGTTCAACAGTCTTCCCAATACTAAAAACTCGGGCAAAACTCGGTTTTCGGCTTTCAATTCTCCGCATCCAGGCGACAATTTCGGGATAACTATAGTAGAATGGCCCCATGGGCATTCCGAAGTCCTCCATATCATTGTCATCTCGTAGACCGAACTTTTGTAACTTTTGCATTATTCTACTGGACCAATTATCGTCGCCTTCTTTTTCGGCTATCATCCTGGAAATTTGCTACGCTTTTATGAATATGAAATTTAATTTGGTATATAGTCGAAAATTTTGTTGGCTACCACGGAACTTTTTATTGAATCAGGCAAAATGTGCATGAAATGAAAAGAAGCATGAATCCTTATATAGCTTTTTTATGCATCCCTGCGAGGTCGTATGGCGGGAAAATCAAGATTAGTACTAACTAATCCTGTTTTCCCGCCATACGATCACACAGGGATGCATCAAAAAAGCTATATAAGGATCCACATTTCTTTTCGTTTCAATGTACACGTTGCCTGATTCAA
>JAQGCP010001812.1:0-11571 GCA_034699885.1 Acrobeloides thornei | reverse complement strand
TATAAATGCTCACTTCTCTGCGCGCTCTGTAAGAATCAACTTTTGTTCAACGAAAGATCGGATAGGACTTTTCTGTTATTGAAATCAACCGCTTTACGATGACTAATTGGCGAACACAAACTTCAAAAGTGTAGCAGAATAAATTTCAATTTGTAATATAAAAAGTTTATTCAGGCTTTTTTGGATAAATGATAGCACTTTGGATAACACTATTAGTACCACACATGAAATAGGATGGGGGAGGATCGTCCTCCCATACCATATCTACGCCCTTGGTCCCTCTCCCTATTTCATGTGTGATTACAGGATGTATCGAAAAAACCAGAATTTGGGCGATTTTTTCATGCTTTTTCGAATTTTATGCGGGAAATCGATTGTGCGCATTCCCGAAGCTTGGAAACGCTTCCCTGACCCTGAATCAAGGAATCGGAGTGTGTGTATTGAAGCGGAAATGAAAAATTTTTAGATTTTCTGCCTGAAAATGATCTTTCTTGGGGTAAATTTATGCGGGGAATCGATTACGCGCAAGCTTGAAAACGCTACCCTGATCCTGATTTAGGAAGATTAGTACATGTTCGATTTTCGCTTCAATACACAATCTTATTTCCCTGAATCAGGGTCAAGGAAGCGTTTTCAAGCTTCGGAAATGCGCACAATCGATTCCCCGCATAAAATTAATACCCTGATAGGATCATTTTTGAAAAAAATTTTAGGTCGAAAAAACATGAAAAAATCGCCCAAATTCCGGTTGTTTTATACACCTTGTACTATTATCAAAAGATTGCCATACAATTTTTATATTCAAATTTTCATTCTCGCGATCTCACAGCCAAATGAGAATTAGCACGGATTCATAAATGTCATGTACTTGATTGATAGCAAAAGTCGCTTCAAGCACAAATAACGTGAGCCATCATGTGGGCATTTTCATGAACAACTTCATTTTGGCAAAATTCCAAAAGCCTCATTGATCAAAGTCCGGTATATCATCGAATGAATAGCCAGCTTCCCCAATATAAGCATAGTAAGCTATGCGAACATGATAGGCACCTGGGATAAACATTAAAACTCCGAGGAGCATTAAAGGCCACTTTCGGTCTTCGTACTAAAAAAAATAAATTTTTAGTAATAAACTGGAGCCTAGCCCTCTCTCGGAGGGGGGATGGGGTGCGGAATCTCCAAGAGTGACTCAGATATTTTATGTAAAAAATTTTTTACCTGTTCTCCAAATATGCCCAATAATAAGGCTACACTAAACAATATTAAAATTGAGCCAAAGACGAATAAGCCAAAAGCCAACACAATAGCTTTCCATGGTATAGGAGAAGGTAACGGAGATGCGTACTAAAAAGGTTAAATAAATAGCAGCAGATTAAGAAAAGGGATATAACTCTTTTCATGACCAACACAGAAAAAAATGTCACTTAGCGCGGGAGCAAGTAGCACAATAGCCATCTTGAATAGAGAGAGTTCGATCCCCACAGGGTCGAAATTTTAATTTTAGCGAATCAGAAAAAGTTGTAAAAGCAAACCTCCCATAAAATTACATGAAAAACTACTAAATCGCCCGGAACGCTTCCCTGATTCAAGGAAGGCTTGTATATTGAAGCGAAAAGTCATAAAAATGCGAGTTCTTAAGTTTTTTACAGCAGATTGAGGTATTGAAGCGAAAAGTTGCAAACATGCGATTTTTCGCTTCAATACACAGGCCTCGCCTGGTTCAAGAAAGCGTTTTCTCGCTTTGAAAATGTCAAATTCGAATTCCCCGCATATTTTTACCCCTAGAGGGGTAATTTTCACAAAAAATTTTTTCACGTGGGTACCCCTCCCCCCCCCCTATTGTGTAGTAGCTCCTTGTTTTGTTATGATTTTTTATACCTACTTGTAAATCAGAATAGCCCGAATCCGAATTGTGAAGCTTTTCATATTTGAATGTTTTGTGGGGTAACTCATGAATATCAGATAGGGTGATGTCATCCGTGCCAATACCGGAATCCGAGTCCAGTGTCCTCAGAGAATTTCGAAGCCTCATGTCACCTTTCTTGACCCTTATATCCAAATTTATTATGACCGTATGTCACATGTGATAAGAAGCAAGTAGTATATATGAGCTAGGGGACAATTGGCCGACGGCACAAACGGGGACCTGTACGAATCATACTCAGCGCAGTATATCGATCGATGAAGTTAAAGGACACGGAGAGACAAAGACTTCAAAGAAGCAGCCTGCTAAAAAAGATAGAGTTCTTTTCGATGAAACATAGACACACAAAGAGATGAAAGAGTGCGGCGAAAGAAGAATGATGGAGAGAATCATGCCAGGCCAGAGCCCCGCTCGACGAGAAGCGTCTGACGAGCAATATGATTGTGCAGCACTGGCTCGTCTCTTGTTGAGGGGTGTTCTCAAATCAACGCAATATAAACTCTTCAACAATTTTCCGACCCCTCTAAGAAGAAAATCCCTCGAAAAAAAACTATATTTTAAACCGGAAATTTGTCAAATTTTCCGGGATTTTTGATTTTATTTGCTAGCTAGATGCGGTGCCGGTTTCTAAACACATTGCATGGAACCGCAGAATACCTCGTCGCATCATTTATTGCCTTCCGGCTTCCCTACGGCTTCGTTTCCGGCACAGTTTGCAGGTTGGTTGGATATAATCTTATTTATTCTTACAGGAATTTTATTTTTTCATTAGAGGGATGTCACGTCACTAGAGGTCTAAATCATCTAGTGCGTCACTAGAGGAGGAAAGGAGAGGGTTAGGTCTTTTAGCTAGCATTCAAGCATGTCAAAAAAGTTGTCACAAAGTTGTCAAAAAAGTCTAACTTTCCCTGATTTTCAATAAAATCGTGTTTATTGAAACGATTGGTCATGAAGCATAAAATTAGGCAACAAATTTTATGCTTTATGATCAATTGTTTGACAACTTTTTTGACATGCTTGAACGCAGCCTTAAGAAAACTTGATTACGGCTAATCATTTTTTATTACGAGAGGTGGGGTAAAAATTCTCGAAAATCGATGATGAAATAGTTAGGCAGCTCCATACATGGATAGGGAGTCGTAATTCGACCCCATCCTCCTCCCCCTCCGCCGCGAGACCCTGAAAAATGAGGGAAGCACTGCGGGAGGGGGCAAAGACAGTAACATATAGCAAGTGTTCATTATTAGTTTTTTTTTAATTCTTGGATTTCGAAATCTATCTTGACGTGACATTAGACAATCTCTTCTGTTTTGAATTTTTGTTCAAAAGTTGAATTTTGCTCAAAATCGAATTTTTTTTTCTCAAAAATCGAAATTTTTGCTCAAAAATCAAATTTTGCTCAAAATCGAATTTTTGTTCAAAAATCGAATTTTGCTCAAAAATTGAATTTTTTTCTCAAAAAAAATTCAATTTTTTTTAAAATCGAAAAATTTGCGATCATAGAATTCTTCAACCTTCTCTCTTAGTTGAGGTAAACTACGCAATACTTGAATAGATGCATTCATATAACAATAGAATTTCAAATTTTGCTCAAAATTGAATTTTTTCTCAAAATTGAATTTTGTTTCTCAAAATTCGAAATTTTTGCTCAAAATCGAATTTTTGCTTAAAAATTGAATTTTTGTTCAAAAATGGAACCCCTAAATACAAAAATTCATGTGATTTGAAAAATTTGTTTGAAAATTCGATTTTTTACCCCTTGGAAAAAATTTGAAAAAATAACTTTTTGCGCCGCGCAATTGATTCACCGTATGGAAAAACCTTCATAGGGGTCATTTTTATAAAAATTAATCTGCAAAAGCAGGTTACTTTCCGACTAACCCGATAGTACCTCTTGCATCCTATGTTTGACCGATCCTGCCCTGAAAAATTTATCAACCATATTATAAGGAGAAATTCCACTATTGTTAAATCTAAAACTTACATCTTTTCCATCGTTATTAATTATAAGCTTTAGGTCTTAACACAGACAGCAGCAATGTCTCATCGCCACTGTTTATGTCAACCTTACAACAATTATCAGGCTTATCAGGATCCGCCGCCGCTGGGTTTCTTCCACCTTCAACAAAATTACCACTTGGCAATCAATTCCCAACTGACTTAGCAAATGTCCAATGGAATCCTCAACAAGCAGCATGGCTTGATCCAGTAAATTTTTTAGCCAATAAAATAAATTTACTAATCGAAAAACGTTTTAGACAAAAATGGCAGCGATGCTACCAATGTATGGGGTGTTACAATCAGCTGTTGTTGGGTAAGCCCTTTTCATTCTGTAGCTTTCAATAAAAATTGCTTTTAGAGAAACACAACTGGGCAGTATTTCTGTTATGGAACAAAGCTTGAAGAATCAAGCTTCATTAGCAGCGGCAGCAGCCGTGTGCACGCCAACAACCTTGGATGCGTTGCGTTTTGCACAGAAAAGTGTTGATCAACCAACAAATTCCATTACCCCGGATACAAATGAGAACTCTTCGAAAACAGATATACATGGAGTTTCAATGTCTCCAGCTAGACGAGCGAACAGCCGGCTTCAGTCAACCCCAGCTCCGGCTTCCATTGCCTCGTCTCCAATGACATCATCTGCTGGAAATGTGACACCACACAGCTGTAACTATTCAGCAAGCACATCGCATCCTGCATCGAATGAAATGATGCACGTCGATTCGCCGATCGACCACCAGCATCGAAATTTTTTGCCCAATACTAATCAATTTTCACCGACTTTAACAGCAAAGAACCCGATGCAGTCGCAGTCGGCGCTTTATAACTACCCCAGTTCTTCAAAAAATTCATTGGCATCAGATCAAGTGAATAGTCTTCAAGCTGAGGCATTTCGAGTACTTGCAAGAAGGAATAGCAAGAATAGTTCAACAGTGCAACCAAGTTTATCAATGGATCAAAATCCTCTGGTAAGGTCTTATCACACACAAAAAATGGTAAAATTTATTTAGGCTTTTGGCTCGAATCGAAATTCAACATCAAAAGAACCAGTATCCGACTATGACTTCTCCATGCTAGAATTGGCAGATTTCGAAGCCTTCATGGGCAAAGAAGCCTTAAATGCGCTAGAATCATTTCCACATGCAAGTCAACATCCATCGACATCAACATCTTTGTCAAAAACTAGGGCAGTTTCTGATCGGTAAGATTGGGCATAGGCTGTAATGGAATGAAGAGGATGGAACAACATAATGGAACGAAACCAAATTCAAGGTTTTCGTGTCAATATTCAATCAAATTCAAACTTGAATTGTTTTGATTCTCGTAAATCAGTTTCGGGCAAATTGTTTCATTCGTATCGTTTTATTCGATCGTTTCATTCGTATCGTTTCAAACCCTTTCGTTTCGTTTCTATGCCTTCGATCGTGACGTTATACCAAAGAAAGAACCGTTATAGGCAAAACCCAAATAAAACGTCCTTGTCAAGCATCTCGCCGAGAAAAAGCCAACACCGTGAAGAAGAACTCGCACATGTCGATAAGGAACTAGATCGGCTGGTCTCATTAGCAGCCAAAAAGGATGCAACAACATCATTCCAGCCAACACCATTCGATCCATTCAAATACTTGAAGAATACATCAACCATAGCGTCTTCCACATCAAAACAGGCTAAATTGAATCCTGTCAACGTAAGAAAGTTGGGAGCTATTGTGAATTGGGGGGTCACCCCAGGATCAAAAATCAAAAAAAATTTTTTTTAATCTTCCCCCCCCCCTGATCCACAATAGCTCCAAAAGTTGATTTAGTTACTAATTCAAAATCTCCTTTTTTCAGTTCACGCCACCTGAATCACCTTCAAGAAATAGTGATGATGAAGGCTCTGTGTCCTCAAAACTTAGTACGTCTTTAGGAGTAGACACATCACGACAAGACAGTTCGCAACACCGGTCAGACCGAGTACTATCCAGACCGAGCACTTCTTCGAGCACTCCATTCTCAAGCCTCCTCCCAGGAAGTTCAGCAACATCAACATCTATGTCGCAAGCATTAAATAAAAAACCCGTACACCCAGAAAGTCTCAAAGCAAAACAACCAATGAGACCACCAATTTCTCAAACACCTTCAGCAAGGATCTTCTCAGAAAGACGACCTTCAGCAACTTCTATTACACGCCCGGCTCCATCGGCTTCTGTTCAACCATTGTTGTTCATTCCGAAACAACAGGCTACATCGTCCAAATTACCAGTGTATAAACAAAGTACAAAAGTGCCAGTATATAAGCAAAAGGCTAGTAGTCTATTACCCACTGTCAGTGAAAAGAAAATTGAAGAAAAGCCAAGTAAGCCTGAAGTCATTGAAACCAATTACAGTCAACCCTCGATTTAGTTACCCCTCCCTCTAATTTGATTTAATCACTCTTCCCAAAAAATTTTTCCCGCCAATACGACCACGCAGGGATGCATTAAAAAAGTATAAATACAGTCAAACTCGATTTAGTGATACCCTCCATCCGATTCGAGGATGGGGAGGGTGTCACTAAATCGAGAGTTGACTGTATATGGGTTGAGTTTAGAAGCCGATGATGCTTTTTCTTTTACTGATGATGAAGAAGGGGATGCTCAACTACTGCCGCCGATTGCCAAAGCTCCTATTCAGAATATGATCGCGACACAGAAGGCGAATGAAACGTTGGTAAAAATGGCTATTGAAACAGCAACCAAAGAGACTATAAAAAATGAGCCAAAGAAAAGTCTCAACGTTGAAGTCATAACTTCGGAGGAGCCAGCTACTCCAACAATTTCCAAAGGTACAAATTCTTTTGCATGTGATGCGACCATGCAGGGATGCCGAGTGAGGGAAAAAGACTTCATGCGAAATTCGGATTTTCCCACATAAAATTAGCCTTGAATCATTATCACATTTCTCGCGAAAAAAGTTTTAAAAAATTCACGTTCAGTGCGACGCTTCAACTAGACTAGTTCCGCACCTTCTTTTGTTTCAGAGCATCTTTTAGTTGAGCTCCTTGAGCAATGTTATGCTAAATTCTAACTCCAGTTACCAAGGCTTCTTGACTCACAGTTTTACTAGCACTTTTTTGTTTTAGGGCACACCAAATCCACGATTGCAGAGCAAATTCGCTCACGACAAAAACATTCGTTGGAACTATTTTTCGTGCAAAGTGAAAGCACCGACGATACAGCTGCAGCTATTTCATCAACTGCAAAAGAACTTCAGCCTATGCCATTTCTAATTCCCAACGAAAAACCTGCCATAATTAAAAAAGACCCATCACCATGTCCATCAAAAACTTCAAATGAAGAAAGGTAAGAATGTGACGTTCATAAAGTTGACACGAAACGGTCTTAGGCCTTAGGCAATAGGCTTAGGTCTTAGGCTTATGCCTTAGGCGTTGACCCGAGTCGACCAACTGTCCGGTCGACCAACTTTCCGGGTCGACTAAGTGTCCGGTCGACCAACTGTCCGGCATTCGTCAACTTTATCGTGCCCACCTTTCGTGTCGACCTTATGAACATCAAGAATATGCCTTTTATAATTTGTACTTATTCCTACACATTTTAGCACAAGTCTTCAAGACGAAGCAAAATTCATTCCCAAACTGGTGATCAAGCTAAAAAGGGAGACAGACGATATTGTAGAAAAGCATAAAAAGAAAAAGAAACGAAAGCACAAAGACCGTGATCACGAGTGGGAAGGCTCGGAACACCATAAAAAGAAGAAGAAAAAGAAACACAAGCATAATCGGAAGGATAGTGTCAGTTATGAAGCACATGTAATGTCCGAAAACGACGAAGACTACTCCAAGAGAAGATTGAGTGATGCATCATTGAGTAGGAAGATGCATTCGCTTGAGCATTGGCAAGAGGAGAGGTACAATGAGAGTGAGATGCATGATGATTTTGCATCGACATCAAGAAATGGGAATTTGGAGGCATTCGTCAATTCAAGATTGTCTCAATTTGGTCCGGCACACGGAGATTTGCCTGTAAGTTAGAAATTTTTAATCTATTCAAAATTCAGTGCGCCTTTCCGAAGCTTGAAATCACTTCCCTGACCCTGATTCAGAGAAATAAGTAATTTGTATTGAAGCGAAAATAGAAAATCGAAAATTTTTCGGTTTTCTGCCTCAAAATAATCCTTCTGGGGGTAATTTGATGTGGGAAATAAATTGCGCGCATTTCCAAAGCTTGAAAATGCTTCCCTGATTCAGGGAAATTATTACATGTTCGATTTTCGCTTCAATACATGCACTAATGTTTGAATCAGGGAAGAATTTTCAAGCTTCGGAAATCGATTCCTCGCATAAAATTACCCCTAGCAAGATGATTTTGAGGCAGGAAACCCAAAATTGTTCGATTTTCGTTTCAATACCAAACACTCATTTCCCTTAATCAGGGCCAAGGAAGCGTTTTCAAGCTTCGGAAATGCGTGCAATCGATTCCTTGCATAAAATTAGCCCTAATAGGGTCATTTTGAAAAAAATTTTCGGCTCGAAAAAACATGAAAAATCGCCCAAATTCCAGTTTTTTCACACCTTGTATATATGTTTTTTAGAAAGGAACATTCGTGGTCGCCAAGGCCGATATCTTCAAATCTGACTGTTCGCTATGGCGAGTGGATAATCAAAACTTACTACAAAAGTTCCCTCCTGTCACAGATTGGGTCACTTCAAATCCATGCTATAAAAACAGCTCAACGGTAAGAAAAATTTAAAGCACCAGCCCAGAAAAAAACACTATGAAAAAATTATATATTCGCAAAGTTCATGAAAAATGGAGCATTTTTTGTTTTTGTGACATGTTCTGAAAAAAGTTGTAGTTTTTGAGATAATCGCGTTTAAAGTTGGCGATTTTTGAAATTTGTGTATTACAACGAAAACGTAAGCGCAGTGAAAATTTGTCCCTGAGTTAATAAAAGTTGTGTATTGATGCGAAAAGGGGCCATCCAGATATTACATTATCATGTTGGGGGGGGGGGGGTCAGCCCTCTCCACAAAAGTTGATAACGCTAGTGCATTTTTGATAACGTGGGGGGGGAGGGCAGTGGCGTAGACACAGGGGGCATCCCGGGTAAGTGCCCCTATTCTTGGAAAAATTTTGGATTTACCCCCCCCCCCCTAATTTTGACCTTTTTTGAAAAGTTTGAGTTTTATCTACCTAATTTTGACTGTTTTTGAGAAAGTGCCCCCTTCGTACCTGAAATGCCCTACCCCGCCCCCTGTAATTGGGAGTCTGGCTACGCCACCGAGGGGGGGGGGGGTAAA
This sequence comes from Acrobeloides thornei, assembly GCA_034699885.1. Classification (NCBI taxonomy): domain Eukaryota; kingdom Metazoa; phylum Nematoda; class Chromadorea; order Rhabditida; family Cephalobidae; genus Acrobeloides; species Acrobeloides thornei. The sequence goes on along the minus strand of JAQGCP010001812.1, from coordinate 2,365 downwards.
AAATCCCAAAAAATTGATAATGTAATATCTGGGTAGCCTCTAAGATAATTCGTTTGTTGGAATCAAATCTTACCGAGTTAAACCATCGTTAAAAGTAACTAATTCGGGCATTTTTGACGCTGTAGCTGATGTAGAAGAAATTCCACTTGTTGAGGGTTTCTCTTCTTCAACGTACGAATCCAGAGCAGTGTCGGGTTCGCTCATCAAAATCTATCATAATATTCCAGGTTTATGTTAAGTCATGTACCACGTGGTTGGTCTAAAATATGCATAGAAACCATAAGATTGAATAAAAACCAATATCCGGTAAAAAAATTTAAAAAAGATGTGGATATGTGAGATTTTTGCTATTATTTGGCAGACGAGAAAGAGTGCTCAAAGGCGCCGATGAAGAACAGCGGCTAAACGAAGCGCCTCGGCCTGAAATACGATCGTGTCGCATAGAGGCTAGGAATTCCCGCGTGCAGTCACACTGGGTTTCGGCCGGTCTATGCATATTTTTTTCTGAATGAGATTGCGGAGTGACGGACGAATGGGGATTCTTCTTCTTCTCTAGGGCTGCTGCCGCCGCCGCCGCTTCTGCTACTGCCACCAAAAGGAAACTAAGCATACATCATTGGCCTCTCTGCCTGTGTAATTCATTATAAGAAAATGGAGGACATGTTTTCTATGGCATTCATGGAAGGAAGAATATTCCCATCTTTGGTAGAAAATGCAATAATTTAATATACGAAATAGAATTTTAATGGAATATTCAAATTTTCGCATAATGGATTTGGCATTTTGTGTAGAAGTTTAAAAAATTTATTGCTTTTTTTGTTGAAAAGGCTGGTCCATACAATGAGTACCAGCAGAAACAACTATGCTTTCTGCAACTATCGTGAATGAAATCAGAACATGGTCTCCTCGAACAATCTTCTACAATATAGGAGGGGCAAAAGAAACGGGATTTTGGTCCAAAAAATATTTTTGGATCAAATTCCCGTTTCTTTTTCCCCCTCCCCCATACAATCCCCGTGTTCGTCATCTCAATCACAACCTGGACACATCATTTTGGACAAAATACAAATGAACTTGAAAAATTTCTACAATTTTAGGACTTATTATAATAATAATAATTTATTTTAACATGACACAGACATACGTCCTATTTAAGCTATGCATACAACACGTAAACACCAATAAATAAGTTAAACAAAAACATGCAACATAGATATAGTGATAATATCGGAGATTTATGTCGGAATTATTCTAACAAGGCTTCTGTTCTTGTGACGACTTTGAGGCGTGCCATGCGTGCGTAGACTTCTGGTTGGCGAACAGCGGACTTGAATCTTGAAAGAGACCAGAGAGAGACTTCGTCAGGTCGGAGGTTGTTCCATATCAATTTCGTCTTGTTGAGTGAGCTGTTCTGCACAGTGGAGAGATGCGTAGCTGGAGTTCCATGCCATGGCCGAGTCTTGAACTTCGTCTGTTCGCAGTGGTAGAGAGCATGGCATTGTCTGGTAGAGTGAGGCGGCCTTTGACGTGGTTCCACACGTAGGTAGCTCGGCGTTCCATAACCATCTGACTAATCGGCTTCCATTCCAGCTGTTCTAAAAGGGTGGTATACGCAGATAAATAAAATGCTCTCAACCACTCCAAAAATACAGGGTAAATACAGATAAAATTGCAATCTGTATATAAATTTTTTTAATTTTATTTGTTCCATAAGTCACAGTTATACAACTAATTAAGACATATGTAGATATAACACAGAGATATAGCTCATTATATAAAATATAACAAGGCAGCCTATCCTGTACAAGTATCACAGATTGGATTCCACTTTTCTGATCACATTCCTCCACATAGACTTCTGGGCTTCGTATCAGTCGCTTGAACTGGACAGATCGTAGTGACTTCGGCCGGGAGTTCGTTTCCAGACGTCTGACAGAGTTCACGGAGCTGCTACGGACTGCTTCGAGTGACGTGGCTGGCAGGACGGGCAAACGGACTAGTCTTGCTAGATTTTTTGCAACACAAATTTTGTTTGACTTTTTGCGTCATCAATTTTTTCTCGACAAATTTTGCCGAAAATTTCGCCGGACTTTTTTCGCTGCACCAAATTTTCCGACGTTATTTGCAGTGGCTAAAAACGTAGGAACTATGGAAAATTATCACCGCTGCTAAAAAAGTCGGAAAAATTTGTGCAGTGAAAAATGTCAGAGGAAAATGTCCGACGAAATTTGTCGACAAATATTGTCCGGCGGAAAATGTCGGGGAAAATTTATCGACGCAGAAAGTCATGCAAAATTTGTGCTGCAAAAAATTTGTCCAAACTAGTCAGTTTGCCGCAAAACGAGCTCCAATCCATGACCAGTTC
>JAQGCP010001811.1:0-11571 GCA_034699885.1 Acrobeloides thornei | reverse complement strand
CGGCTAGCCGATCCAGACTCATTCTGGATCGGCTAGCGAAATTTTTTCAGTCTGGATCGGCTAGCCGAGTCAGACTCGGCTGAAAGTCTGGATCGGCTACAACATATAAATTTTTTAGACTCTATTTCTAAAGCATAAATTATAAAGAAATATCAACTTTAATATTGAATTAATTGTTCGATATGAATTCTTTTATTGGGCTTTAATCACGATTTGGAAACCAAGGATGTTGGCTAAGACTAAAAAAATATTTTTTTAATTTTTACAAAATAAAAAATCTTACAAGTGCCCTTGGAAAAGTCTCGTGTTTCCTTCAATCTCATGAACCTGTTTCATATCTTCTTCCGAAATATTAAAATCAAAAACTTGGGCATTGGAGCGAATTCTTTCGGGAGTGACACTTTTTGGAATCACAGCAATTTTGCGTTGCATCATTTGACGAAGAAGAAACTAAAAATTAAGTTTTATAGAAAAGGATCAGAGACATGTCGAAAAATGTTTTTTAATCTTTACCTGAGCCGGAGTTTTGTGGTATTTTTGAGCCAATTTTTGGATAACTGGATCTTCTAGGGGTTCTGGATCAGTGTCAAGTTTTGACATGCGTCCAGGAGAACCCATTGTAGCATAAGAAGTCATAGTAATGTTGAGTTTTTTGCACAAATCATGAAGCTCATGTTGTGGGAAGAAGACATGGCATTCGACCTAAAATTTGAAATTTATTTTTTAAATTATTTGTGTACCTGCAAATTCATTGGCTTAATCTCAGCCTGGTCATAAAGCTCTTGGATTTGTTTTGGACTAAAGTTCGAGATTCCAATAGACTTCAATTTTCCTTCTTTGTAATATTTTTCCAAGACTTTCCAAGTTTCAATATGTGGTGTAAGATCAATCTCAAGCTCATTATGCAGCCATTTTTCACGATTTTTGCCGGTATCCAAACCTTTAATAGGCTAAAAAAATAAACTTATTCATTTTTTAAATTTTTTTCATACCTTATAAGGACATGGATTGTGGATCAAAAAGAGGTCAATATAATCAGTTTTAAGGCTCTTCAAAGACTCATCAATAGCCCACTCAGCATAGTCTGGTTGGTGCCAAAATGGTGCTAGCTAAAAATTGGAGTAGGATAGGCATATTTATAATTTGATACCTTGGAAGTAATAAAAATGTCAGACCGTTTGAATTTGCCGGATTTGAGTTTAGCATCCAAAAAGTCTCCAATAATATTTTCGTTAAGGTACAATTCGGCAGTGTCAATATGGCGGTATCCACTTTCCAAGGCTACTTCGAGAGCTTGTGTTAGTTGGGCCGAATCATTTGCCTAAATTTTGAAGGAACACTATCAGTGCCGTACCCAGAATTTTTTCATGGGGTACAAGATATCGACCCTAGTTGTCGATATTTTTTTGTCAAAAACATAAGGGGGCCCTTTGGATTGTGTAAACTTTTTTGACTCTTGGGGGAGGTATATGTATCCCCTGTACTAGAGTTTCTGAAAACCGAAAAAAGTATAAACCGAAACTGAACGTTTGAAAACCAAGAAAAATTAGAAGTTAGAACCTAATCATAAGCAACGGTAGGGTGTAAGTTAAAAATATTCTTACCTGCCATGTTCCCAAACCAAAAATTGGGAATTCGACCCCATTGGACATTTTCAAATTTTCTAGTTTGTTTGGCATTTTTTAAATTTTCACAAAAATATCTAAATCGAAAATTATGAAATATATACAGGTTGTTTTTTTGATTGCTCCCATATTTCAAAAAATTCGTCAAAAATCGAGTTTAAATCCGTTCCCGTCGCCCGATGGCTCAATCGAGCGTCCTAATCACGAAATTTTTTTAGAAAAAAGTTTTATTGAAAAAGCTTTTAAATTCGATTTTTTAGCCCAAAAATATTGAAAATGTTGTACTGGAATAGAAACCTCAATAATCGTAATTTTCAATATTTTGGGAAAAAATCGAATTTAAAAGCTTTTTCAATAAATTTTCTTCTAAAAATTTTTTCTTTTTTCTCTCTCCCGTGATTAGGGCGTTTGAGTGAACATTGAGCATAAGGTTGTGAAAAGATACTGACAGAAAAAACCGGTTTTGTCCAGATTTTGACGTCAAAATCTGTCAAGATCTCTTTTTACAATATCAGAAAAACTCGCTTTTTGGCGAATGTTTGAACTATGGGAGTAATTAAAAAACAACATTTTCAGTATTTTTGGTCTAAAAATTCGAAAATAAAAGCTTTTTCAATAATTTTTTTCTAAAAAATCCCGTGTCTAGAACATTGATTGAGCCATCGGACGATAGAAACAGAATTAAACTCAATTTTTGGCGAATTTTTGAAATATGAGAGTAACGTTTAAAAAAGCACAAATTTTCAGTATTTTTGGGCTAAAAATCGAATTTAAAAGCTGTTTCAATAAATGTTTTTCTAAAAAAATTCCGTGATAGGGCGTTCGAATGAGCCACCGGGCGACGGAAACGGATTTAAACTCGATTCTTGGCGCATTTTTGAAATGTGAGAGCAATAAAAAAACAACTTGTATCTAAATAAAATCATCACGACGATTAAAATGATAGATTAAATCAACTATATGAAAACTTGTTATCACTTTTCGGAACATCATAATAATAATAGATTGTGGAATAAAAATTGATCTTTCGTTTCTTGGAAAAAAAACAAGTAGGAGCGGCCTGGCGTACATGTGCATAGATTATAAATAACCCATGCGCATGTAAACAAAATGCCAACAGAGGAACTGATGTTTATAGTTTGTGCATTGATTATTATGTAGAGGTAATGAGAAAAAAGGAATAATCATATACAGATTAAGAGTTATTAAGATGGGAAACAACTAAAAATTAAATTTTTCAAGAATGCAAAAATATATGGCTCAAGAGTGGGATTTTTGTTTCAATACACCCATCCCTTCCCAAATACACCCATTCCTACAACACGCTTGAATCTGAATCAGGGTAATTTTGGTAATTATTCGACTGCCTTACTCGATTCGATTTCGAAGCAGTGGCAATAAAAATTTTTATTTATTTGATTGTACCATAAGTACCGACAGCTCAAAAATACATCAAATTTGGGCATTTTTCGCTTGTTTTCGATGAAATTTTTTTCAGTACTATGCAAGAATGTATGCTAAATACGATCCAATCGGTCGCTTATAGCATAAATCATGTTTTCGTGTCAATATCCAGATTTTTTGAAAATCGGGGTCTCAAAAGTGTACCCTTATTTTAAAATGTTAATATTTGGTTATAGAAGTCGGTTTTTGACGAAATTTTCGACCTTTATAGAGTTTTTCTAGGTGCTAAACACGTATCTGATGTTAATTTTTCCTAGACCTCGGGAATATGGTCAAAAATTGCTTATAAAGAACAGACCTTCTTTGGAGTTTTACCCTCGTATGGGGTACCTTCTCGTGAACAAAACCAAAAAAATCCTTCAGATTCAAGTTCTCCATCTCGAAAAACCCCGACTACCAAATTTCAGCCAATTTGAAAAACTCAATTGGGGGTTTTTCGAGTTGGAGAACTCAAATCTGAAGAAATTTTGTGATTTTGACCACGGGAAGGTACCCCATACGAGGATAAAACGCCAAAAAAGGTCTGTTCTTTGTCAGCAATTTTTGACTATATTCCCGAGGTCTAGGATAAAAAATAACACCAGATTCGTGTTCAGCATCTAGAAAAACCCTATGAAGGTCGAAAATTTCGTCAAAAACCGACTTCTATAGCCAAATATCAACATTTTAAAATAAGGGTACATTTTTGAGACTCCGATTTTCGACAAAGTCTGGGTATTGACACGAAAACATGGTTTATGCTCAAAGCAATCAATTGGATTGTATTCAGCATACATTCTTGCATAGTACTGAAAAAAAATTTCATCGAAAACGAGCGAAAAATGCTCAAATTCAATGTATTTTTTGAGTCGCTGGTACTTATGGTATAACCCCATATATTTATTTACAAAATACATTTTTCACCAGCACAGTTGCACAGACCCCGGTCCAAAATTTTTATTTTTATGACCCACCCCATCCCCGCAATTTGGCGACTTTTTTTGGAAGGGGGCCCCGTCATCGGGGCCGATGACCTACCCCCCCCCCCCGGTCGAATTTTACCGGGGTTGTACAACTGTATTCACCAGGGTCTATTAAATCGATCATTTCGCATTAAATCATTTTTCGGATCCCATTGCCATCTTGCGGCCAAACCCGGAATATTAGCCAACGTTTCATACTTATTCCGAAAGAATCTATTCCTATCATAGCCATTAAAAGTCGCCGGTGGTGGCCGGAGTTGTTCTGAGTATAAACCAATAGGCGATGGCTTTGTCGGTTCGGGTCCAACATAAGTATTAAAATAGGGCATAATTTGAAGCTCGCTTCGTAAATAGCCGTTATTGGGGAAACGTGGGTTACCTTGAGTGTAGTTCCATTTTATTGGAAGGTTGGGATAGCTGAAATATTAGATCATTTAGAAAGTATTGCGACATTTCTTTTTGTCACCTACAGAGCTTCAGAAATTAGTTTTCGGCAAAAATTTTTTCAGTATTAGGCAAGAATGTATGCTGAACACGATCCAATCAGTCTTTTTGAGTGTAACTCATGTTTTCGTGTCAATATCCAGATTTTCAAAAAATTTGGGCCTCAAGAATGCAACCTTATTGACAAGAAAACATGAGTTACACTCAAAAAGACTGATTGGATTGTGTTCAGCATATGCTCTTGCCTAATACTGAAAAAACAATTTGTCGAAAAATGATTTCTGAGCCCTGTAGGTAAAAGTGATTTCTGAGCCCTGTAGGACCCCTGTACAAAAAGAAATGTCGCAGCACCTACTAAATGACTATACAATTTTTGGAAGTTGTGAAAATTTGAAAATTACCCGATCTGAGGTTCTCTAGGCCGATTATAGACTATATAGGGGTTTGGTGTAGGGGCAAAACCATTGTTTCCAGTAAGATATATAGGTGGAGGATTTGCATTGACAGCCTAAAAATTTTTATTGAAATTTAATGGGATCGAATAAGCTCATGACATATAAAATATTTCCTTTTTATTTTATGAGCTTTTTCATTTTTCTTACACAACCATGAAAAATTTGGATATTAAGTTGGCTCTATTTTTGATTTTAATTTTAATTTTTTCTAATTCCGAATATGTTAATATTTGTGGAACTATAGACCCGCAGGTGACTCCATGTTGTAATTGGTATGGCGAAGCACCTTTTTGTGGGAATGGAGTATGTCCAGAAAATCTTACAGTTGGAAATGACACATACGATTTTCTATTAATTGAAGAAGCAACTTGTAATTTTATTACTTATAACTTATCTATACCCAGTGGGGTGGCCAGGATTTTACGACGAGAGGGGGATAAAAAATTTTTCTATCAAAATATGAATAAAATCATAAGTGTCCCTCTTATGATTTTTATTTTTCTTTTTTTTCATATCAGGCATATAGCCCTAGACTCCTTGGCTATGCCTATACCTATACAGGATGGGCCGAAAAAGTTGCCCTTTATTGATTTTCATAAGGACTTTCTATATAACAGAAGGTTTTACACAAAAAGTGATGTTCTATAAAATAGCTCCGGAGATCATGACGATCAATTCATCACTTTTTACGAAAAAACTTTTGATACGAGAAAGTCCTTATGAAAATCAATGAAGGGCGACTTTTTTTCATTCCATCCTGTACATTCGCAATTCCACTTTTAAGCTTCATCATGTTCCGATCTACCATTTGGTTGGACCTGTTTCTTTGGTGGGACTAAAGCACTTTGCTGTGTAGGCCGGCTCAAAAATCCATGCGAAGGTGATAGGCCTAGTTAAAAATTTTTTCAGATAATTTTTTGGATTGTTAATAAAAAAATTTTGAATCACAAATTATTTACCTGCATTGGTCGAGTATAGGCCATGTTCCAATTCGACAATGAAGGAGCCCATGTACTTGTTGCTATAGGGTAAAGTGGGTAGTCTGGTCGGTAGAAAGGAGTAGTTGGTCTAACTCGTTGCAACATTTCATAATAATTTTGGCGTTTAAGTCTTTTATATGAGCCTTCGTTAGAACTAGCAATGATGTTTAATACAAAAAGAGATGTAAGAAAAATATAGGATAATAAAATTTTCATGGCGATCTTAAATTTTTCAAATTATATTGTTGACTTTGAAAAATTGTTGAATGCCTTATCCCCACGGTTATCTCCGCTAATTTCAAAATCACCAATTATTTTATGACACCCTGTAGAGTGTTTTCAAAATTTTTGACGATGAAGAGGTGGTGGTGGGGGCGACGACCCCTTATTTCATGTGTAATAATTCATAATAAAAAAATTTAACCAAATGGCTATAAAAAATGTCCAAAACTCAAAATAACTAGTTTACTCTTTTACATAACTTTTTTCCCGATACCCAAATACTTGCTTAAAATCGCGTCCATTTTCGGTACGGATTTGTGTGTTTGACAACAAACATTCACTTTTACACTAATATGCAAACAAGAAGTTGTTAAATTTTCAACTCGAAACTACTATGATGCAAAAATTTATTAACAAGTATGAACAAAGCAAGAGTATTGGTTACATAAGTCTAATTGATACTAAATATTTATCATTCTATAATGGCTTTAGTCTTTGAAAACAGCTGACCATTTTGTAAATGACATAATTAATGGCTAGTTGCTTGGCAGATTTTTGGCCACTTGGATGTAAATATGTATTTAGATAAATTACAGAGTGGCCCAAATGAACTCGACATCCTCCATTCGAAGTGAATCATCGTTTTTAATAAAAACTAATCTGAAAAATCATTTCCTGGGGTAATTTTATGCGAGGAATCGATTGCGCGCATTACTGAATCGTGAAAATGCTTCCTTGGACATGATTCTTATGAGGAATGTGGAAATTGAAACGAAAATCGCATGAATAAGCAAATGTTTTCATGCTTGAATCGTAAATTACCTGAATCAGGTCGAGTACGTTAGCCAATCGGCCATGGGTCAAGCCCTCAAATGGAACTCATTTTGAAGCTCTCGGCGAGCTGGGTCGATTGACGATTTTTTAAAATTTGATCCTTGCCTGCACCTTTTCGTCCTAATTCAGGTTTTTTTGGAAAAAGTATAAATCTTGGTGCTTAATTCAAATATACTCGACATTAAAAAGAATATTTGTCAAGTAAATTTTGAAAAATACTTGAATGAAAATTTTGCTGCTTAATTTTTACTTTTATTTTTATATCCCTTCTAGTCATAAAAATTTAGATGGACCAGATGGGCTCAAGAAGCAAAGAAAAACATGACCCAGATGAACGTATCAATGAAATTTTATCATCTGTTGCTCGAGCCGCACCACTTTATATGAGTCCTATAAAAGTAGGCAAATTTGAAAATGCAATAGTGATCGCAAAAAGCCCCCCTTCCTCGTTTCTGGGTGTCTCCGTTGGGTAGGACGTTTGTGATAAATAGTCTCCATTGGAAAGATACAACTTTGGTGGGGGAGGGAATAAAGAGTCTATAAACACAAAAATTTTTAGGAATCATTACAAAAGATTCTCTACGAAGGCCCACCCATCATCAAACCAAAAATTATTTCGAATGAATTAATTTGTGAAGTATTTTCCTTTTTAAACCGAAATGAAGTCGAAAAATGTCAACTAATTAGCCAGTCCTGGTGTAACATCGTCAACAAACATAGCGACTACATGCCTTTATATATCAAACGCTTCTTACGAGTCCAGTTCAAAAACGACCCAGAAGATCAACCGGTGATTAGCTTTGGTTTTGTTGATTTACAATTTTCGCCAATACTCGAATACAAGCCAAAATCCGAAGAAGAGAAAAAGATTAACTTTATTTCAATAGAAGGGATAAAAAATTTGGATAAAGTCGTGTTTGAGTGTTTGGACATTGGGGGTGTTGGTCAGCTCAATATAACAGAAGAAAAATGTAGTCATGTGATAGAAATATTGGACGAGGTTAAAAAGTTGAGGAATGGAAGAAAAATTAAATTGATATACTTTCGAATTTTTAATGAAAAGATGATGTATAGATTGTTAGGTAATAGGTGGGGACATAAGTACTGATCATTTTTACAAATCGAATTTCAAGTTTTTAACCCCCTAAATGATTTTTCCGGGCAAAGTGATATCCAACAAAATTGTTCCCCATAAAATTCACGTTGAAATGACTTCTCGTAGCAGATTTTTGACTGTAAAAAAGTTATGGTCATGGAGTCAATTTTAAAAACGATCACCACCTAATATAATTTTTATTGAGTTACTAAATTTTTTTAGACACCGCACTAGAAGTCTACAAGACAAATATCCGGTTAGAAGATTGGGTACTCAACATGGCAGAGCTAACTTTTCAATCAAAACTCGTCAAAATTCACGTCAAGTCGCCAAATGTGACATCGGAGTCATTGCTCCATTTTGCCTCAAATTGCATTTTCGACAATCCCCAAAAATACAAAGTGCAAATTTGTACTTCGGAACAGCATTTGGGATCGTTCATAAATTTTTGTGAAAAATGGTTTGATATTTATGCAAATGCAATGGATCCGAGGATCTTTGTCAATAAATACTGCTTTCGTAAGTACAGGGCAGTGCAATAAAAAGTGGATTTTTTGGGACTTGGAAATTTATTTTTCTAAAAATGACCCCCCTTCCCTCCAGACTAAAGTTCAAACTTGAAAAGTTAGTAACTTGATAAGTTAGTCGTTCCTAGTAAATTACCAAGTTCGAAATTAGCAAGTTACTAACTTGCAAAGTTCGAACTTGTCAACTTACTAACTTGGCAAGTTACTGATCGGAGTCCGTCAAAGTTACTCAAACGAAGTTGATGCACACCCCTAGGCTAGGCACCTATTTTTTTGACCTCACTTATTGTTTTGACACCATGATACACTTTTTAGAAATCTGGGAAAACCACACCAACACCGAATCAGATGTACAAGAATTCTTTTGGACAACACAAGAATTTATTGAAGACTATCCCAGGACATTTATTTGGAAAAACACAAATGAGTTTCAATATGTCTATGAAGTGCTGAAAATGGAAACTTTTTCACTATGTGTGGTTTTTCATTATAATTTGGATTATCGAGAAAACCAGGTGAATAATGAAGAGCCTAATTATGATAAAATGGGTTTGAACTTCTTATTTAAAGTTTTATTTTTTGTTAAAGACCATGAAGGGAATGCACTTAGTGCTAGTTCATCGAAGTCATCTTTACTTTTGCCATAAATTTATGGGCTGCTATTGGGGAAAGACAATTGACTCATAAAATCTACAGGGTGGCCCAAAAACTGGATTTTGCGATTTTTAAAAAATTTTCACCAAAATAACCTTATAGGGGGTTTTCTATGCAAGATATCGATTGAGCATTGCTAAAGCTTGAAAACGCTTAGCTAACATTGATTCAGGGAAGAAATGTATGTTTTGAAGCGAAAATAGGCTAATTCAGGGTCAAGGATAGGCTTTTTCAGGGTTTCTAAGGTTCGACAATGCGCGCAATCGAATCAACGAATAGAAAAACTCCTATAGGGTTATTTTGGTGCAAATTTTAAAAAACTTGAAAAATTTTGAAAAAAATGCAAAAATCCTCTACCAACTGCAAAATTTTTCAATAATGCATGAGAAATTGGGGGGATAGTCTGATTTTTTAGACTCATACTCTTCTCCTCTCTCACCCTTTCTCTAAGCCTATGGGATTTATTTATTTCTTTCTTTTTATCATTTGTTCTTTACTATTCGTGCTAGACAATGAATGTTTAATATTTGTGCTTGATTTATTCTTGTTATTATAACTTGTTAAATTTTTGTGCTGCTAATTTATTTATAACTTTAATTTGTTGCTAACTCTATTATCGTATTTCCTCTCATAAAATGACACCCCAATTCAGAACTTTATACAGGATATAAAAATACAAGGTGGGGCCAAATAACTTGCGCAACTGATTTTTCAAGGCCTGAGTTCCGGCCTCAATGGGGCAGAGGACTTTCGGGAGAGGAGGTCCAAAGTCCAAGCCCTATAGGCCCGATCTCCTCGTTACCGAGACCCCTAATCCATTCGTTTTTGAGCGAATATGTTAACGCCTTAAAAATCTACCATTTTTGCTCTGAACCTGGACCATGAATCTGGACCCAAAAATAAAGTTTTCAAAATTGGTCTAAAATGATCAGAAATTGTTGGCCTTAGCCTAAAATGGTAAAACAACTCATTTTTTGGCAAAAAGAAATAAGTTAACATAGATTTTGGTATTTTGCTAAGCTAAAAATATTGAAAAATCACCATTTTTCAAGAATAAATTAGCTTTAACTCAAAAAATTCCTGTACTACATACCAAACCCAATATACCAAAATGTTCCTGAGAGTCTGAACTACAAATTTTTCAATAACTGTCCTTGACAAAAATTCCCGTAACCGGGTCAAAAATTCCGATCTTTGTCTAAACCCGGTAATGAAATCAGGATATGCCTCAAAGATTTGAGTATAACTTTTTATTGAACCGAAAACTTTCTAGAGGTGTTTGATAAAGTTGTAGGGCAGATTCTCACCTTTCAAATGAGTGGTCAACCATCTCTTAAAACAATTCCTACGAGGAGATATGCTCAAAATACTAAAAAGGTATCTGTAAAGATGGGGCTCTAGACCCACATAAAGTGAGTTTTTTCAAAAAAATTTTTGCAGCATCGTGTTCAGCTCAAAAAACTGCACCAAAATGAACGTTTGGCGCGCTTGGCAATTTGAGTGTTAAAGTTCTGAATTGGATGTCCTATTAATGGAAATACGATAAGATAATTTTTTAAATAATAAAACTTTATTAACAAATAAATTTTTATACACATTTCAAATTATTTATGCACCAAACAAATAAAAATATAGTTTCTTCAGTCTCAATCATCAAAGCTTTTCACAAAATTGTGGTGGTGTTGGAGCTTGTGGTTGACCTTGATTTGGATTTTGACCATTTTGAGGAATTTGATAGTTTCTGTTCATGCCATATTGGTTCTAAAAATATAGAATTAGAATCGATTTTAGTAATAAAGGCTTTTTACTTGTTGATAAGTTTGAGTTTGGTTCTTATATTCAGCAAGTTTGGTTTCGTAGTCACTAAGTTGATTCGATTCATCGGATGTTAGGTCTCGAGCATATTGGTCGCCTACATAAACTTTTCCGCCCTAAAATAATGGCCATTCTTATCCTGAATAATGGACTACTATTTGAATTCATTATCCACCCACAAAATCCGATCCCTGGTTTTTTTCACCTAATCTCTAAAATCCCAAGATTTTAAAAGCTTTTTACTAAGCTATGATTTTTAAACTTATGCCTTCATAAACAAATAGGTTTAAGTGGATATCATAAGTAGGTACATGGTTTATGGTCTTGCCATGGTAAATATTTAGAAGTACTTCCTCGAAAATCTGTTTACAGAAAATTTTGCACAATTTTTTTCAAAAAATAACGTCAGCAGATTGAGGGCCGCCACTAATACGTTCGGACGGCTCCCGAACGGACTTTAGTTCACTAATAACTTCACTAATTGCGTTCGGAA